>BLXL01009971.1:0-74924 GCA_023170135.1 Acarapis woodi | reverse complement strand
CAAACAAGACTAACTTGTGCATTCAATCTAATTAATTAATTACCTGAATTCTAAAAAAATATCTTTTTGACCTTACCGCAAATTTAGATGAAAAAAAAATTTGAAACCAATTTTTTAACACCACTTAAAATTTTGCTTTACAAATAATGATTACTAGTTAACATATATTTTGCCGAATTATATAGTTACACTTGATATTTAATTTTTAAAAGGTGTTTGAAATTATTTAATTCGACATTTATATTTTGAACAAAGTCGTTATTTGATAGTGTTTACGGAACAAATTTTCATTTACTTATTCTTTTGAATTTTAAGAACGAATGCAAAATTTTAAAATTTTAATCAAGATACAGCAATTTTTTTTTCAATCTATTAGAGTTGAAACTTGTTTTTCTAAGATTCTTTCATTGGAAATAATTTATTTATTGATAAGTGATATTATGTTCACAAAAAAAAATGATAAATTTTTGTTAACTTTAATTTTATGTATATTATTTAAATTACATACCGGCAAAAATTAAAAAAAAAATTAATCAATATATACAGACTAAATTTTGGAAACGAATTATATTGATTTCAATAAATTTAATACAATTATCATAAAATTTTTAAATTTTTAGATTGTCAATTAATCAAATTTAAAATAAAATTTAGATTAGAAGAAAAGGTAAGATTTAATTTCAAATGAATTGAAAATTATTTTTGAGAATCATCAATTTTGCAGAAAATCCATTCGAGAAAAAGAAATTGAATCTAAATGAAGGGCCATTTAATCGAGCCGAAAGATTTAAAACGGAAATTTTTTTCAAAAGTGATTTATAGAAAGGTCTAATCATTTTAAACTAGTTTTGAAAAACATTACCTTTAGAAAAATTATACAACAATGTACTCAGGCACCGATTTGATTTTGAATCATATAAAATGACTTATTTATAACAAATTTAATTGAACATAAAACCATAGAATTTTAATCGAAAAAATTTACAATGAAAACTTGTCGTTTAGACGCGTTTTATATTTTATTTAAAAAACTTCAAATGAAATTTTTTAAATTAGTACAAATTATGTGATAAGACCAGCCTAATAAGCAAAAAAATGTATAATTATTGTGTTTGAATAGAAAATTTTATGGCTTTTATCGAATTGAGTGACCATAATTTCAAACTGACATAAAAGCACAATCCGAGCGGAATGCATTTAAATTTATTACTAATTTTTAAAATTGAATCTTTCATTACAAAATTTTTTCCAATAATTTTTTCATTTTTTTCGTTCTATTTTATCAATTACAAAAATTGAAATTCATGTTTAAATTTTATTTTTCACCAAATGATGTAAAAATTCATTATATGAATAAGTATGCTGTATTTTCAAAGATTTGTTGGGCTAAAATCTATGTAAAATATGTCTATTACTCTGACACTTGTATGAGATAAATTTTTATTTTGTTTCATTTTATTTAAAACTAATGAATTATATATTGAATACAAGATTGGAGCTAATTTTTCTTTTTGTAAAAAAAAGCAATCAGAGATTTGACTCAAATTTGTCTTTAATGCTATATATTGTATGGGCACAAGTGGAATGAATTTTTTTTCTGTGAATTCTTTACTTTTTATTTTTAAATTTTATAAAAGGCAAATAAATTAAGGATATCAAATCAATTTTTTTTCGGAAAAATTTAATTCAACAATTAATCTGCAATTAGTGTATTTAAAATTTTATATTGCAAAAAATTTATCAAATATTATCTAAAATATACAATGATCAGCATTTTGTATAGAAAAAAATTTTTGAATTAACGTGAAAATTGCATAATACTGAATTTTAGTTTTTGAAATTCACAAGTTTCATTTCGATTATTCAGAGGGCACTTAAGTTGCTTGAAAAAAAATTTGCCAAAAAAAGTTTCATCAATGTGTTCAATAATATGATTCATACAGTATCAAACGATTAAGCGTGTGTGTATGTGTAAACGTAAAAATTGTATCAAATTAATAAGATTCAGATGGCTAATCATGGATTTCAAAATTAAATTTGATTTTTTTATCACATGGAATGTTTCAAAAACAAACTTAATATAAATTCTATTTCTAGATATGTTTATAAAGATAATATTAATTGAAATCGAAAGTGATTTTTGTTTGGCCTGCAAAAAAAGGTGAATAAATCATGTATTTGAGAACGATTTTTTTCTTTTTTCCAAAAGAACACAAACTTAGTAAATAGTTTCTCCTTCAATCACTTTGAATTTAAAAAAACATAAAAGATCGTAATTTACAAACTATTCCCTTTTAGTAACTTTTTAATCGTTGTATCGGCACAAGTTTCATCAACGGTTAAATTCGCTGAAATATAAAAATTATTTATATGCTTTTTAATGCATTTATTTCTAATGTGTATATAAATGTATTTTTTTTTTTTTTTTCATTTAGAGTGATCTTTCATAGAAAGAGAATAAACAATCAAGCCGAATTTGTTTCAACACTCTCTACTAAGTAATCTTCCTTTTAATTTTTGATTTTTTTTTTTGTACTATTTTTTTTTAATACAGTCTTTCATTTGATTTTGAAATCTTAATTAGTAAATTCTAAATAATGTTTGTGCAAGCATTATGGAAAAATCTTAAAATGAATAATTTTAAATATTATTAAAGATTTTAAGAGGTTTTTTAAAAATTCGATTAAAATTACGACTAATAATTGATTATTTATTAATAGTCAATTTTCATCGAATCTGAGTACTGTATTTTTTGATTGTTAAATTACGTAATAGATTTAAATAAGGAAAATAAAAATGTTAAGAAAAATGATTAATTTTTTTTTTTTTAAATAAACCATTCTTGCTGTTGAAATAATTGTTTATGATTTTCATTGCACTTTTTCAATAAACATATTTTTAGTAATTGCATATTAATATTTATATGAAATCTATATTTGATTGTGGAGAAATTTAGTTTTTATTAGTTTTGATTAGTGAGTTGTGTGAAATAGCGGCGTTGAACAATCCTAGCAACATCTTAAAACATACATAATCAATTGTTTTCTTATTTATATGTGCATGTACAACTTATTTGCCTATAGAGATTGTGTTCAAACACAAGTGCATGTGACTTGAGAAATAAACAAATTGTAGAAACGAAATACCATACTATCTGATTCACCATTGCTCATTTTCTGTTTATCTCGTATGCGAAAGACATCGTTCTGAATGACAAAATTCAATCTGCTGTGTCCGTGATTCATCTTTTTTTTTTTTAAACCACATCTTTTTGATGTAATATTTACATATAATACAATATGTAAATTTATTCGAACAAAAAACAACTACCTTTAAGTATATTTCACAAATTATTTTCTTTGGTAGAAAATTTATAAAAATTTATTTTAAAAAATTATTCAATTAAAAAATTAAAGAAATGTCTGAGAAACTAATTTAATTTGATTTTTCTAAAAATAAATAGGAACGACTTTTCTCATTTTATTGATCCAAATGCCGCTTTTCGAATCAAACTGCAAAATAATCATCATTTTAAATTAATGACTCAACTAATCTTCATTTAATCATTATCTTTGTTTATTTCATAATTTCTTTTAACGCTAAGAATTGCTCATTTCAATTTTACACAATTGAATAATAAAGGGATTACTGCCAAGTAAAGAAATTTAAAAGAAATTTATTGAAACTTTTTCTGGATATAGAAAAAAAATCATTCAAACGATTTAAATAAAACTATGTATTCGATCTACTCAATTGACTTATCTATGCAAAAAAAAAAAGGAATTAATTAATTAAATTATTAATTTATTTGATTATTTAATTATTTATTTATTTATTTGAAAAATTAAGTTGACAAATTATGATCTATGAATGAACATAAAAGTGATCGACAATTGCCATTTAAATTTAAAAAAAAAAGATACAAATTTTGTTCGAAAAGTAAAAGACGCGAATTCTTAAACTTGTTCGATGATAAATTTTTATAAAAATATTCTAAAACGTGAAATTCTCAAAAGAAATATCCTATTTAAAGCTTAGTCATAGCAGCAATTAGATTTATTATATAAACAACTTGACTGCTACTTTATTAACTTATTTATATAAAAATCTTTTAAACTATTTCATAAAAAATAGATTTCTTTATATGAAAAAAAAGACAAAAATTCTATCCAACTTGTGCTTTCCGTTCGACTCGGAATTATATTTTTTGATTTAACTTAGAGTAATTAAGTTTTCTTTTAAAAAAAAAAGGGCAAATCTATTCGCCCCCTCAACTTATTTGAAGCGTTTGTATCAATTAAAATTATCAATTAATTCACTTTTCATAAAAAGTCATATAAGAGAAAACTATTTTCTTATTAAAAAGATAAATAAAATTAGCTGCCATATTTGATAATAATTGAAAATTAAGAGATGGATTTGATAAGTGTAAAAAATGAAGATAATCAACCGAATAAAAATGACGAAATCAACAAATCGTCTAGTAAAAAAGAAATCGACATTAAAAAGAAGCAAATGACTTTGAATTTAGATGCTTCTAAGTCAAAAAAGAAGCAAGTCATGAATGATAATACAAATGTTAATACCAATCCAAATAGTTTCTCAGCGTTACTTGATCCGAATTTGGCCTGGAATCCAGCAAAAGGCCGAGTGGTACTTGAATCACCTGATGTACGACAATTTAGCTTACATACGCCTGAAGTGGAGCGATTTCTTTTAGAATCTGCCAAGATGAACACACCGACCCCATCGTTGGCAAATAATTTTTTACAGTCACACTTAATGAAACATCTTGGTCTAGGTGATCCTGTAGATTTAAGTGAACATTTATCCTTACAAAATGAAAATAATAATACTGAAAACAATAATACCATTAGTAATTCGGATAGCTCAAGACCTCCTTCGAACGCATCATCAAATTGTTATCAAAATTCTGATCAATTCAATCCCCAAGATGATAATAGCAATGCCACCAGTTTAAGTGTAAGTGGAGGAAATAATAGTAATTGTAGTTTTAATACGAGCAATAGTGCGAATAATCAATCGTTTAATGAAAATGCTGAATTATCTATTGGATTGTTAAAAAATCAAGATTTAAGTAAATTGGAGAGAAAAAGGCTACGTAACAGGATTGCGGCTAGTAAGTGTAGGAAACGTAAATTAGAAAGAATTTCAAGTTTAGAGGATAGAGTCCAAAGTTTGAAAAGGGAAAATCATTTACTGGCTCAAGAAGTTGAAAATTTAAGAGAAAGGAATGAATTGCTAAAGTCAGAAGTTTTAGGTCATAAAAAAAACGGATGCAATATTGATTTACCATTAATACAAAACTAGGTGATATTCTTTTTTACAAGACTATGTATCTATTTAGAAGAGAGTTACTAAATATTTTTTTAATAAAGAAAATATAGATATTTACTTTATGAATAGTCCAAATCAAAGTATATAAAAATAGAAAATATAAAAAATAGCCTGTATTCGAATAGCTAATCTATTTGATTGAAATTTTGCTCATGAAACCAATAAAACAAATTAATTTAGCTTAAATTTAGATTAAATAGCAAAATATCTTGCCATAGATTTGTTTTACATTTAAGTGAAAATACTCGAAAAAAAAAATTTTGAAATTAAATTTATGATTTATCAGTCATTTTGAACTACAATATATTTGTGATATTCTAACAAAATTGAAACGACATCAATTTACAAAAAATTAAATACACAATAAATCTTAAAAAAATTTTATATACAATTTTTGTAAAAAAAAAAATAATGTTGAGTCTATCTTATTAAAAATCATATTTTTTTCAAATTTTAAATTAAATATCTCAAATATCAATTTTCATTGTTTTATTTTACTTTGAATTTAAATTCAACAATTTGTTACAAATGAATTTACCTATTTATTCATTGTGATATTTATCAAATATGATTAATTATGATGATTTGTTATAATAATGATTATAGTTTAAATAACTAATTGAATTTAGAAATTTATTTATTTTTGCCCAATCACAATCGTTCTAATAATCAGCAAATAAAAATACTCACCTCAGAATTTATCCATATGTTTGACGAAAAAAAAGATAAAATAAGAAATAAGAGACACTAATAACTACTAGTAAGCGCAATAATTTTCAGATAATGAACAAGTAAATTATGAAAGTATGTATATATTTCAAATATTTATTCTTAAATATCACTACATTTCTAGATCGATTTCGATTGTAAGCATACAAGCGATATATCGAAAATTTTTCGTTTTCAAATAAGCTTATTTTTATGAAAGTGTTTTTAAATTCAATCAATGATTAGTTTTTTTCTTTATTTTTATGTGATTGTTTCTATTTTGATTTCTTTATTTTTCTTATTTTTTCGACATTCCTAAGATATTCTTCAAAAAGATTTACAAATGTATAGGCAATTAGTTAAACGAATGAAAAATCGATCGACTTATGCCACTATTTTTATTCGTTTCAAAAGTACAGACAAATATCCGATTATTGGAACAGAGCAGAATCGTCACAATAAACAGTTTGCAGTATGTATTTAATTTTTTTTTCCTCTGTTTTTGCTTTATTATTTTATTGAATCAAATTAGTTCTGAGAACTTTTAAGCTAGAATTAATAATTTATGTTCTTTTTTTATTGAATTTTAAATTCACAATAAAAAAAGCAAAATTATCAAGAATTTATTAGTCTCAAGCAAGAACTCATTGAAATTTCTCAAAATGTGCAAACAGGTGGTAACGAAAAGGCAATAGAGAGACATTTAAAAAAAGGCAAATTATTAGCTAGACAACGTATTGATAAATTATTAGATGATTTTTCACCTTTTTTGGAATTATCTAAATTAGCTGCTTACAAATGTTATGAACCAGAAGATATTCCTTCGGCGGGTATAATAACAGGAATTGGTAAAGTTTTTGATACGCATTGTATGATCATAGCAAATGATGCCACTGTTAAGGGTGGTACCTATTATCCTCTTACAGTTAAAAAACATCTTAGGTGAATTTTTTAAGATGCATACAAAGTATTGTGAAAATTTAAAAATTTACTTGTTCCCTATATTTATTCACTAGAGCTCAAGAAATTGCTCAGGAAAATAATTTGCCTTGTATTTACTTAGTTGACAGTGGTGGGGCTAATTTGCCTTACCAATCCGAATTATTTCCTGATAGAGATAATTTCGGTCGTATATTTTATAATCAGGCGAGAATGTCTGCCGCAGGTATTCCTCAGATTGGCGTTGTGATGGGCTCTTGTACGGCAGGCGGTGCTTATGTGCCTGCGATGTCAGACGAAAATGTGATTGTTAAAGAGCAAGGTAATTAAGCTTTTAAAAATGTGCTTTATTTGTTTTTATTATATAAAATTTTCTAATTATTTAAAATACAGGAACAATATTCTTAGCCGGACCACCACTTGTCAAGGCAGCAACTCAAGAAGATGTAAGTTCAGAAGAACTTGGAGGTGCTTCATTACATTGTTCAGTAAGTGGTGTAAGTGATCATTTCGCATTGAATGAAGAACATGCGTTGCAAATAACAAGAAAAATTATAGCTAATTTGAATAGAAAAGCAAGTAGTTCATTTTTCACTCAAATAAATAATGATATAAAAGAACCAATCTATCCTGCTGATGATTTATATGGTATTGTAGGCACAAATTTAAAAATACTTTACGATGTTCGTGAAGTGATTGCACGTATTGTAGATGGCTCTGAGTTTGATGAATTCAAAGCAATGTATGGTACAACATTGGTTACTGGATTTGGAAAAATATATGGACATACTGTTGGCGTTATTGGGAATAACGGTGTTCTTTTTTCGGAGTCAGCATTGAAAGGAACGCATTTTATACAATTATGTTGCAAACGTAACATACCACTCGTTTTTCTACAAAATATTACTGGTTTCATGGTAGGCAAAGAGTCTGAAATGAGTGGAATAGCCAAACATGGGGCAAAATTAGTGACAGCAATCTCTTGTGCGAATGTGCCTAAATTTACTATTATTATTGGTGGCTCGTACGGTGCAGGTAAATTAATTTCAAAATTAAATTCAATGCTAGGACAAAAATTAAATTTTTTTTTTTGCTTAATTCACATTTTTCTCGTCTGTGAAAAAAGAGTTTAAGAAAAAAATTAAATTTATTATTAATTTTCTGAATTTTCAGAGAAACAAAATTCAATATTATTAATTTGTAATTTTTTTACATTATAGAAGATGTTTTTCATTTTTTTAAAAAATTAAACTTGCGCATTTTTTTTTTTTCATTTTAAACTTATTCGATTTAAAAATTTTTATTAAAATGAATTAAATTCAATAGGAAACTTTGGTATGTGTGGCCGCTCTTATTCACCTCGTTTTCTGGTATGTTCCTATCAAAAAAATATATATAAATTTACTATGCCCAAATGTAATAATTTCAAATTCACAGTTTATGTGGCCAAATGCTAAGATATCAATTATGGGTGGCGAACAAGCAGCTAATGTGTTGACAACAATTATGAAGGAGAAAAAAACATTAACAACTGAAGAGGAGGATAAAATAAAAAAGAAGACTATTGATAAATTTGAAACAGAAGCTAATTGTTATTACGCAACAGCTAGACTATGGAATGATGGCATAATCGATCCGATACATACAAGACAAATTCTTGGATTAAGTTTAGCTACTTCATCGAATTCAAACTCTCTAAAAACTGATTTCGGTGTATTCAGAATGTAAATGATTATAATAATAATAATTAAAGGAGTATATACGAACTTTTTTCTTTTATTAAATTTTTGCTTTAAATCATAATCAAATTTTTTGTTTATCTGTATTGTTGTTTGATTTGCAATCGAAACAATGACAATATGTAAAATTCTAATTTTTCGAACTTATACTCATTACAAGTTGCCCAGTTTTTTTGTGAATTTCCATTTTATTTTTAATACATTTAGTACATGTAAAATATTTGGATATTTTTAAGAAATAATTTCTAGATGTCACAAATGCCATCCATTTATTCGATAAAATTTTTAAGATCCGAATAAAAATAAACTATTAATTATCAATTTGTTTAAATTCAATATTAGCAAAGTTCACCGGAAATTGTCCTCAATAAATTAATCTGAATTTCCAATTCGTCAAATATTCTTAATCTATATGTTGATTTGGTTCTCTTATAAATAGATAAATTACAAACAACAAAAATTTTACGGAATTGAAAGATATGTTTTTAAACTCTTCTATGAATCTTTAAGTTATAAATTCAATGAAAAAATTAAGATATCACCAAAATTGATTAATTGGATTTACATTTTTTTGTTTTTCAATTCATCATAACTGATTAACTTAATTTCATGCTATTCATTAAAATTATAGTCTCCATTTATTCTATTAGTGTTCTAAAATCTAACAAACAAATTATATTACAATGATAGTTAAAAAAAAGTTATGTAAATTTTTTTATTCAAACTAATAAAAAAAAATTAAAATAAATCTTAATTTTAAATATAAAATCAAAATTCTGCATAAAATGGAATTTTCGTAAAATTTCAAAAAATTAATTTTTCTTTTAAGGTTATATCATTATTTTCTTACATAAAATTTTTGATTGAATCATTTCGATTCATTTAGAAATTTTTTTTCATTTACATAATAGATTACAGGATCATTCTAGAATTAAAAAAATTTAGATCAATTTTTTATCTGAGTCTTTATAGTTTATAATAACTTTATGATTCAAATACGAAATAAAAATTTTGAGTTCATTAATAAACCTATAAATTGGCGTTTTTTAATTTTATATTAATAAAGACTTATTTAAATAAATATTTATTTTGTTAGATTGTGTTCGTAAAAAATTAAAATGTCTAGGATAATTACCAGTGATAGTTTGTATAAAATTAATAATTATTAAGTAAAAGTTTATTCTAAAATCACAATATACAAATTGACACATTTTTTTATTAAGGAAATAATGATCTTTTTAAAACTCGATTTCAAAAGAAGAAAAATTATTATTTAAATAAAAGATTAGTTCATTTAAAATCAGAATGAAATGGCTTTTATATATTAGTAGCGTCATAATTAGTATTATTAACACACTTTAAAATTTTTTGACCTCCAATTTATTTTTGTATTCTGTGATTCCTAAATTTTAATCAACAAATGACTTTCAATTGACTATTTTGAATAGGTATCCAAAACGAAATTCATTCATTGTTATTTGAGATTTTTTATAACAATGATTCGCTTTTGTCTCTTTTCCTAATAACATATCCTGATTTGTTGAAATCAAAAAAATTTAATGAAACGATCTTTTGAATTTGGAGGTATTTGTATTTCAGGAAATAAAGTGACCTCAGATATTTAAAATTTAGATTCTAAATGAAGGTCAAATTATTAAACTTGTATTACAAAAGAAGATTTTTTAAGTGCCAGCCAGAACCATCAAGATTTTTTTTGAATTCAGTTTGCTAAAATAATTAAGAAAAAATTTGTCGAATCATGTGCAAATCTACATTTTATTCAAAAAAAGCGCTATTGTATAAGCTAGGTCAATACTATTTTCGCAAATTTTTTTTTCAAATTTTAATAGCAGTGTCGAAGTCAGAATAATGTCTAGAAAAAATTGCTCAAAAATTATTTTGTTGCTTTAATTAAAACTTAAGCAGCCAATTTCTCAATGCACTTATCTTATTGAAAACAAAAATCTTGATCAAATAATAAAACAAAAAATTGAAATGGCCTATAATTCGAAAATGATAAAATGTGTTAATCGATTGGACACTATTAGTCTTTAAATTTGATTGTAAATTTTTAGTCATTTTTCTTTGCCAGTGTCTATAACTTAAAATTTTGTTTTGTACATTATCAGTGTTTTTTTTTCTTTAAAAATAAAAATTAATTTTGTGCCGAACATGTAAATATTCTTTATCTTCACTTGTGAATGTGTTAAAGTGACATGATTTTTTGTCATGCTTTTGAAATTAATTAAATGAAATTTATAATATTTTCAAAAAAATGTAAAAATAAAGTCGAAAATGAAAAATAAATAATTCTCTTAAGTTCTTTCGCGGTTACTAGAAATTTTAGGAAAAAAAATGCTTAGACAAAATATCGAGTAAGATGTAATCGGAAAATGCGAATAACTGATATTTTGTGAAACTTGTTTTTTCTTGAACGACAGTTTATTGTACGAAATATGAGCTCAATGATTAACAGAGACATTTAATAGAAGATAACATGTCCTAAAAATTGCGCTGCCAGAAAAATAAATTCAATTATGTGATTAATACAAATTTTTTAGAATTCATACACAATTATCCTTTGCTAAATAAAAAATATTAACAAATATTCCATATTATATTTAGGAATATATACATCTTTTTGAAAGATTGAAGGCGATGTTTTTCTTTGTCAAGCGAAATGGGAGGATTAATTACCAGTCATTATCATACGAAAGAATAATCTCTAATGAAATTCGAGATAATAAGTGTGAAAATATTTAAAATACATGTTTCCAAAATAATTAATTAAAAATTTATTTCACTTTTATATGAACAAAAAAAATTTTTTTAAAAATTTAATGATGTCAAAAATTTTTGTAAAAAAATCAATAAATTTTTGCAAATAACCTTTCAATTTTTTTAAATAATTATAATTTAATAACAAAAAATCAATGATGATCTCCTTTGTAATCTGCTCGATTTCCAACAAATATGATTGATTGAATATAAAATTCTTGGTAAATATTTAATTCACTTAAATTAGATGACTATGTGAAGCAAGATGATATTTAAAATTTATTTCACTTATCGTCACAATTCAGATTAGAAGAATCTTAAAAAAATTTCCTCTTGTAAATAAAATCATACATTGGTGTCAGAAGATGCTGATAATCACTAATTATTTAGTCGAATTTTTGAAAAGCTATAAATGTTGAAACACCAAAATTTATACTACCAGATGATTTTTATATTTTTAGCCAAAATATATGATGAAATGGGCTATCTCTAATTATTGAGCGCACTATCCTGCTAAAATAATACATTTTTAAATCTAATAAAGATTAAATAAAATTTAGTAAATTATTAGATCAATATGTATTAACATTTTCCAATTTTCTATATTTCGAATAGGTATTCCAGATCATCTTTCTACCAATGTGGCCCTGAAGCTAACAAATATAATTGGCAAATAAATAAAAAAATAAAATAATTTCATGAAAATACTCACTATCAAGAGTCACAAATTCAATATCATATAATCTGGTCATCAATACAAAATATATCTTTTATTATACTATAACGAATTTAATAATTATTTTTTCATGTTTATACTCCAACATAGTTAACAATAATATATTTATTTTTTGCATTATATACCCATATTTTTTTTAAATGAGTTGATATTTTATTTAATTGAATTTCGTTTTCTAATTTTTCATGTATCATTTTGTTTCGAGCATAAAATAAAATTTTACTCTTTCAATAGATACCGGCTCTAAAAATCTTAACGGTTGAATAATTATATTTTTTTCGAAACAAATACATTCGTTTATACCCCATAAAATATAGAGCATTTGTAAATGCAATCACTACTATTCAAGTTATTTAAAAAAAAAGTTCAATATATTAAATTAAATTCTGTTATTTTATGATTAGCACAATTTAATAACCATGACAATTTGAATTAAGCAATTTTATAATGCGAATTCGATAAACTATTACAAGTTGATTGTCATATTAGACTATTTTTTTTGCTGAAAAAAACTGATCTGTATTTTTTTTCTTTTTTTGCACTAAACACGGAAAAGCAGAACAAAAACACTTTTTGAGTTGAAAATTTAAAATACGAAATTCGTAATTAAACAAATGATTTTTCGTCAAATAATTTATAATTTTCAAGATATTTTTTTCCATTAATTCTGAACCATCTAAATATCTGAATCTATAAAATATTTTCAAACTATATATTTCAGTAAAAAAAATATTAATTGTTAATTTAAAATTGTACCTCATAAAACTTATGAACAGTCAGAAAAAAAACAAATATTTTCACGCTATGATACACTTTTGCTATAATTTCTAGAGATATTTAATCGTAAATTTTCATTTGCCTAATTCAAACTAATATTGAATTATAAAAATTTTTTGAAAACCATATTTTACTTTATAAGTCTGGAAAAATTGCCATCAAATATTTTCATTGTTCAAATTATTCAATTTTATATTTTTCTTATATGGTCTATTAGCTTAGGTAAGATTTAAGACAAAAAATTTCATTTTAAAAAAAATCTTACTCTAGTGTTATATATTAGTTCGATTAGCCAAATTTTTTTTGAATCAATCTAGTTATCATAGAAGTTTATTCAAAATCATAATCGAATTTTGGTTTGAATTGAACCAAAAATTTCTCAATATTCAATTATATTAAAAATGAATAATCAATCACTTTTAATAATAAATCAATAAGACAAATATTATAAATAATAATTTTAATTTGGAATGTTCAATGTTGAGAAATTATTGTCAGCAAGCTAAAAAATTTAATCCGTTCGGTATGCTGATAAAACATTCAAATTTTTTCTAAATTTTTCTCGAGATTTTTTTTTGATGCGCTTAGTCGACTTATCCCTAAATCTTCTTAATAAACTTACAAGGAGAAAATATATGATAGGAACTTTTGTTAGTACAAATTCATATGAGTATATGAAATTTGCACATTTTTATATCAATGTTTCTTTACGAATTAATTTTTATTTTTATTGTTTTAATTATTTTCAATCTTTTCAAACTATACTCGAAATTTCAAAAATATTTAATCGGACGATTAAAAAATTCAAAATCATTAAATAAAAAAAATTATTAGTAATAATTTTACTTCAATGGAAAAAAAAAATTTTCTGGTTCGATTGAGTTTTGAGTAACTCATTGTTTTAAAATAATTTTTTTATTGCTATAAAGTTTTAAACAAATATAGTTTTTTTAATTGATTCATAACTCGTGAAATCCCAATTAAAAAAAATTTATACCATTTTCATATGAAATTTTTATTAAGTAGAAAATTATTTATTACATGTTTGCTTACCTATAAAATATATAAGAAAATGCGCATGAAGATTTTTATTAATAAATAGATTGAGAATTTTTATGAATATTGAAAAATTTTACATTACGTGAAAAGTTTTTTAAAAATTTCAAATATATAAATAACTATATACAAATTACAAAATTTAGCGTATTTTATACAATTTTAATTCAAATTAACCAAATGTTTATGATACTTACAATTTCATGTGAAAAAAATAACGATGAATTTTTACCAAGTCAACAATAATTGAGCCCTTTGAAGGTTTTTGAATTTTTCGTTTTCAAAATTGAATCAAAAATAAAATATAACTTTTTGCACGGTAATTGAATGATTTCAAAATTAAATATATAATGAAAAAATATTTTTTTCGCATTGTATCAAAAAGAGCATCATAATCAGTGATATCCAGATCAGTGAAATTTAAATTTACAGAAAAATTAAAAAGTGTTTCAGATTTTTCCCAAGTAAAAAAAATATTCTCTTGAAAATTTAATAATTTTGAAAAATATATTATTTTTTTTCTAACACAAAAATCTCTAAAATTAAATTTAGTATAAAAATTCGATAAAAAATAGTTGTTTTTTTGTTTTAGACCTAGTTCTAAAAGTTTCAGATTTCTTAAATTAATCATTATGTTTAATATTAATATATATTGTAAGTGATTGCTAGGCGCTACTAGTCATAATTGGAATGAAATTTCTCAATCAATATCTAATACGATATAGTATATTTAGTTTTTCTATATATCAACAATTTGTTAAAGATTCATTATTAGAAACAATTGAGACAATAAAACGAAGATAAACGACGTTATTTCAAAATCCTCAGAATTCTCGAAAACATAAGGAAAGGAAAAAATTTGAAAAATTTAATTTGCATTGAGTATTTATTTTTTATTGTTTCAATTCTACTGCCTTTGAAGACAACGAGAATTAACGAATTTTTGAATTCTATGGCAATTAATTGAAAAATATTTTTCGTTCATTTCGAATGCTCGTTATCACCTCGCTGTTCTTGTCTCAATTGATTGTTGAAATCATAATGACAAAAAAAGTGCCTAAATACTGACTCAAAAATATCGAATGATATGATGAAAAAACTAGTTGTTCTGTAATATATTAATGTAAATTCCATTTTTATATATAAGTTCTTTACCACTTCGATGGATCATTTTTAAAAAAAAAGAATTGATTGACAAATTTTCTCATCATTTTCGTATGAAGATTAGCTTAAAGTTTATTTAAAGTGAATTGATATTTTCCGTTAAACTTATTGAACTTACAAAAAAAAATCCACTTATATTTTTATCGAAATTTATGAATTATTTAATCAACAAGTTTGAAAATATGTTTTTTACAACTTAGTATTCGTTTCTTTCGGTTCGTTGAAATTATGACCTGAAAAATCAATTTGATTAAATTAGATTTTATAAAATTGGCTTGATTTAAATTCACTTTTTTATTCGGGACAATGAGTAAAAAAATTAAGCAAAAATAATGGAACAAAACGATAAAATTGTACCTTTTGAGAAAAAAAAAATATTCATGCAGACCATTTGTTTTTATTATTATTATTATAGATTTATAGATTTATAGATTTATAGATTATTATCATTATAGAAAATTCAAAAGAATACAACAGTAAAATTAGGTTGATGCACAGAAGCTCGTTCAAAGTATTAAATAAATCAGAAAAAAATAATTCTAGAAATTTGAAAATAAATGAACAAAAAAGCGAATGGTTAATTAGAAAAGATCGAAAATCAAGAGATGGAAAAAAGGTGCTATTGTAGATGAATGGTCTCAATTGATTGTTATAAAAAAAAACTAAGTCTAGGTGTAAAATCATTTCTGAAGAGTTTCTATTTTGTGCAAAAACAATGAATTTTTTATATTTTTTAATTGTATAATTATTTAACACAAATCATGATTTAACTTACGCAAATGAAATGGAATAATTTTATTTTTGTTTGATCGTATTTAGCTATATAAAAATTTTTTTTTATTGATAGGGATAATTATTTATACACTTTCTAATTTTTTTTTTTTTGAAGACCTTCTACAGTGTCCCTAATAGTGTCTTTTTTTCGCCTGTTGAAGATAATTAAAATTTTATAATAGTAAACTCGACAATATTAGAATGGAACGATGTTTGTGTGATACATGTCATTCACGGCAAAATAAATCAGATTTATTTTCCTATAAATACATTGATTTTCACATTTTACCTTTATATACATGTTTGAATATCATTTATGCATTTTTTTTAGAGTAGATTCAATCTGCACTGTTGCATCGATATATTTGATCAAGAATTTCCTCTAAATATCACTTTTTTATCATTCAAAAACTTATATTTAGATAAATTATGTAGCCTTTAATGTTATTATTTTTATGCAATAAACTTGACAATTTGCACCAATAAATTTATAAAATTTGAATAATTTTCAAATTGAAATGAGCTGTTAAAATAAAGTATAAAATTTTAAAAATGATTTCCACGAACTACTTTTATTTTCTACTTTTGGCGTACAAAAATTTAAAAAAATTCTCACTTTTTTCTTGGCATATTCTTTTTAGAAATTTTAGATCAAAATCAATTAATTACTTGAATTTTTCAGTGTTTTGAAATTTAAGAGGTGAATTGCATATTTACAAGCATAGATAATAAAATGTATAAAATCAACATTATTATTCACAGATCTCTATTCTGCGGAATTTCTGCATATTCTCTTAGTTAAGCTTTATAATGATTAGAAAAATCAATTGTCAAATTTAAAAAAAAAATTTGATCTTTGATGAATAAGCTTTTTTTTTGTTTTATGTCTATTGAAAAGTTATTGAAAATATAAGTTTTGTATATTTTTTAAAATATGGTAACAATTTTGCTTATTTAAATCTAGAAAAATGTTCAATTTTCGAAGCCTGCATTTTAGAAATTATGTGTTGAATTAAAAAAAAAATATTCTTTTTTTTAAGATGCTTACTTCTTTGTGGGTATCAGTATGACAATTTATAATATAAATTTTAAATTTAAATCCTTATCTTGCAATTATGAAATTGAAACGCTCAAAAAAGCTTCTATTGTAAAAATCAAATAAATACAATGTGTGTAAATTTCTCAGTATCATTACACTTATACAAGTGGGCAAATTTTATATAACATTTTACATATATCTAGTCGATGATTCACAAACCAGAATATCCACAAAATTGTTTGTGATTCGGTAAAAAAAAATTTTGAAAGAATAAATAGAAAGATAAAAATGCAACTCTGAATATAAAAAATAAAAAGAACGAATATTTTTATTTGTAAGCGGAATCATTAACTTAAAAAAAATCTACTGACATGGTGACATGTAATTTTTTTTTATAACTAGTAATTTACAATTTTATTACCAGTTAATCAAGCATGTACTCATTTTAATGGATTAAATTGAATGCACTTTTGCTTTTTGACTTTAACTTTAACTCGAACTTAAACTTTTACTTTTACTTTTATTTTCACGTCCACGTCACTTCTGCTTTCACTTTCAATGAGTTTGTGAAAACATTTCAACAGGAATATATTTAAATTTGTTTTTTTTTTTTTTTCAATCATGTTTCTTTACATATGTGATAGAATGAAATATAATAAATATGATTCTGACAAGATTCAATGAACTAATAATTTTTAAATTATACTTAATATGAATGAATGAAATTTGCATTCTTTTTTCGATGTATTAAAATTTAAGATACACAAATAATTAATTCGCTTGCTCTTGATACTACCAATCTAAATTTTAACACGCATACACCCAAGGTATAAATACATAATTTTTTTTTCAATGCCACCAATACCTATACATACATCTCTTTGAATCCATCGAAGCAACAAAGCGCGACCAGAGAAGTAGAATTAAATTTTCAGGTTTTAAAGTTCATTTTTGACTAAATAATTTCTGAATAAAGCAGAACACATACTTTTGATACATTTTAGCTTTACATTTTTATACTGATTGCTCATCGCCATTCGTATCAAGTGGAGCAAGCTCCGTACTTTGAAGAAGTTTCTTCTTTTACGGCGCAGAACTGCCTCTTCCTGTTTGTGAACAACTTCTGTTTTATTCTTAAAATATTAGTAAAGCAAGAGAAAAAAATAGCACAAAAATATTTATTTTTTTCTCTGTTGGTCGGGTTCTCATGTTTATTCAACGGAACTAATCCTTTAGCAGTTTAAATTTTCTAATTCTCAAAACAACATGCCCGCACTCTAAAAAAAGAAATAATTTAATTTTTCAATTAAATCAATCTTTCGATTAGATTAGATAAAAATATTAGGTTTTCATATATTAATTGAAAAATTATCTTTCAATTGTGCATTATCATACAGCCGTTATTCATCATTCTAAATCTAGTTTATCATTATTTTAATTATATAACATGTCAACCTTTAAATTAGATCTTATATAAAAAATATATTCAAAATTTTTCTTGAAAAAAAAAATTTCCAAAAAACAACTAATGAATTGAATAATAATTTTTTCAATCTTTTTATTTCTTCTGTAGTTTTAGTTTTTTTAATTTATAAATAAAAAAAAGCTTGCTCAGTGATAAATGTATACTTCAATTTTTGTTATTTATTAAAATTCTGTGTAATCAAAAACATCATTTTGAAAAAAAGCCTAATTTACTATATTATAAACATTAAAATTCATTTCAAATTAATTTTCTCAATTAATTCAAATATCTGTAATCAAAAGTGCGTTTTTTTTGTATTTGATACATCTTATTGTTATTCATCTGTTCAAATCATATAAGTTTTTAATTAGAAATTTCATTGATAATCTTGTTCTTAGAAAAATAATTTTTATAAACGTTATCTTAATTGTTGTCGAGCATATAATTATTTATAAATTAGTGCGATTTTTTAATAATAATAATAAAGAGATAGGTGATTTAGTTTAATATAAAGTGTTCTCAGTAAATTATTTTCCAATACTTGGAAAAAAAATGAAGCTAATTTGCTCGTTTATTGAGTTTATCAAAAAGAAATGATTCAGAATCTTCATCGTTATTTTGGTAGATATCGTTTTTGACACTCCTTTTGAAAATAATTTTTCATTTAATTGAAATCATAATTGTTAAACATTTATCAAAAATATTAGTTTATTTAAATTAATGAAAATTTTCGCTATTTGAAGATCAAAACAGTGACTAAGATTATTCGAAATTCATTATGTTATGTAACAGTATATTTATCTACTATTGATTGAAACAAATGTTAGTTTATTTTTTTTAAAAAAGAGAAAATATTTCTTTTGTTCAGGTAAAATTTATGAATTAAAAGATTGCGAATAAATCGTGAATTTCGATTGCAGATTTTCTTTTTATCTTCTTGCTCAAATGAGGAAAAATAAAATTTAATTTCTTATAATGATTGAAAAAATGGGGGATAAATTTAAATTTTTAGTCGGAAGTTAATTTGATCTCTAAAAAATAGAAATTTTGTTATTGTTGTTTCGAATGTATTTCTTTTGAATATTCTAACATTTATATTTTTTTTAATTATTTGATTCATGCATACAAATCCGCATTTTCGAATTTAACTTAAGAAAAATTTCATCAAATCAGCTTTAAAATAAACAAGACAAATTTATGTCCTGGTGCAAAAAATTCAAGAATTTTTATTTCAAATCTTAAATTTTGATATCTTCCATAAAATCTGCCGTTTGAAAATATTTATTTATATATCATCCAATTTAATTTATAAGTGAATATATTAATAAACAAATTTTTAATATACATGAAAAAGACTCTTTCAAAAAAAGACGGGAGATCTAATTAAAAAAGCTAATATTATAATTTTTATTTTATGGAAAGAACACGCAAATCAATTTTTCTTAGATAAAAATTTCAAAATTGTTAACTTAGATGAACTATTAATTTATTATAATTAAAACTATTTCAAACGGAATGTATGTCAACAATAAATTTAAATTTATCATCGTAACAGCTATGAAAAAAAATTTCTTGAAAGTGTGTGTATTTTTATTTAAGACATTTCTCGATTCGTGAAGTAGCGTGTGTATTTTTCGCATAAAAATTTTTGGCCATTCAATTACACCTTGAACCTAAATTTGTTTCAAATCGAAACTATTCTATATAAAGTGATAACGTATTTATTAAATTTTCAAATATCAACAAATTAAAAATATCCAAAAAACAAATCTTAAAAAATGATATGCATGTATGCAAAATAATCATGAGCTAAGTTTTTTTTTTAATTTTTTTTGTGAAAACGTATTTTAAATTAGATGAATTTTCGAAAAACATTTCATAAATCTTGCATATCGATTCTTAAATGTTATCTATTTTATTCAAATAAGTTTTATATGAATTTTTAAGTGGAGCATATTACAAAGGTTGTTTAGGAAACACGAGAAAAAAAAACAAAAAAAATAGAAGAAAAAATTTCTTCAAAATTTTTCTTTCATTCTAGTTCAGTGATGAATAAAAGCGATCAATTTCTTCTATATTATTATTATTCAAAAGTAAATTTAAACAAATTAATGATTACAAATAATTTTTTTTGCAAAATCTCATTTAATTAATTTAGTATCGTATTTTTAATTTTGAGCATTAAGAAAACACGTAAATTCAATATACATTCAGTAAATTTTGGTGTTAAATTTGTAATACACATATAATGCCATTTCTAACTAATGATTGTGAAATTAACAGAGTGTGACAAGAAAAAAGAACGATATTTTCACCAATCTTTATCAAATTGAAGTTTACCAAAATGGTAAATTATTTTTAAAAACTTTCTAAATTTACATAAGCCATGTGTGATATTTGTGTGATAATAAACTTTATTTATAATTTTATCACTTTACTTTTGTAAATAAAAATTTTGAATTTAGGTCCTATTTTTAATGCATATTATCGATACGCATAAATTGTAGCAATAGAAAATAAAATCAGAATAATCTTAATATTTTATTCTTGCAAAATATATTCTATAACAAATCACAATCTAAACGCTGATAGCCTTCAAACATAGCTTCTATTATTAAAACAAGAGAATCGAAATACTCGAAATAATTTCGTGTTTGTTCCTGTGTGAAAAATTTTTTTGTTTGTTTGAAATCATATCAAAAATTTGTAAAAAGTAATCTATTATTTTTTTTTTCAATATTATCCATCAAGTTTTTTATCAATTTTATGAATTTTCATTTTTTCAAAATTGTCCTTCCGAAAATAATTAAATTGATTTATATAAACCAAATATAATTTTTTTTTCTTAGATGACTAAAATTATCAAAGCTGATTACTTCAAACTTGTTTGTGCTTCTGATACTTTTTTTTTATTTTTCAATTTCCAAAAGCAATTTTAAACTTGCATTACATTTTTTAATAGAAAAAAACTGAAGATCACTATTGAAAAAAAATTTTTTTACCGATGAAACTCATAGATTCCACAAAAAAATTATTTTTCGAAAATCTATATTTTTCAAATTAAATGTGAAGCGATCGTTAATTTCTTTTAAAAATATTCAACAAGCACACCTTCGCTCTTGTTTAAAAATATTGAAAAAAATGCATTGTGAAAAAAAGTTAAATAAAAATTCATTTTTACTCTAAAATAATGTTAAAAAGTTAAAAAATCTTAAAAATAATTCTAAATAATTTTAAACTTATTTTATTGAATAAAAATTTTTTTTAATTTTCCTTTCATTTTTACTTAATATATAGAGCATATAAAATATATGATCCATCAATGAACTCTTATCAATTTTTAAAAAATTTACTTTTCTAAAACGTTTTATTACTTTGGTCACGAATATACCATGTAAATTTTCGATTTTGATTCTTCTGTTTTGACTCATAAATTTTTTTTTTCAAACTGAACAAATATCTGTAAATTCCATCATCGAAAAATGATAGTTGAAAAAAATGATTTTTACCGAAATTCTTTCATTTTTACTATAATTTAGTTGTGCCCGGCGAAATTTTTCGAAATGTAAAAAAAAAAGTTTTAAGCAAGCAAGCTGATGAATTTTCATGATAAAATTTGAAAAAATTATACTCATATTAGTAAATACATTTGAAAACTTTAGAGCTTCTAATTATCACTATAACTTTTTTTTTCAGTTTTTAATTTATTTTCTTTTTTTTCTTATTTAAATTTCTCTTATGAAAAATTCAAAACATGTGTCTTTAAAGATAATTTATATGTGAAAGAAATTATCTAAGTTTAACTCCGAAATTTTAAATAATTATCTCTTTAGGCTAATATCAAATGAATAAGCAAATATATATTTCTTATTTTAAAATCCAAGAAAAACTAATTTAAGACCATTTTCTTAAAAAATTGTTTGTATTAAGTTATTAGGAAAAATAATTTATTAAATAATTTATTCAATCTGAAGGCCGAAACTGGAATCGGATAATAAAGAGGTGCCTTAAAAAAATATAAATTTTTTTTCAATGAATAATATTCAATCATTTTTAGTCTGGCTAAATGTACAATTTATCACTTTAGAATTATTGAATCAATATATAAAGTATTAATTTTTGAAGCAAACTTTCAAACTTTTGTCTCGTCAAAATTTTTTCACCCAATTGACTACTTGAAAATAAATTTTCATTCAATTTTTTATGCGTGATATTAATTATCAAATTTCGAATTTAAAAATTGATTCACAAAATTTACTGAGAACATAACATATCATAAGGATGTTACCGCAATCCACACAAACATCAAATGGATTAATTAGGCAGAAAAGTATGCTCCTTCTCGGAAAACTGTTGAGAACCAAAGAACCGGATGTTGATCAAGAAGTGGACAAAAAAAAAGTACGTTTTGTTAAATATTTCAATTATTATATAATTTTTCAGCAATAAATTATTTAGTAAAGTGTATTAAGTATGTCATCGCAATAACTTAATCATTCATCCATTAAATATGGTATTAATTTATTAAAATATTGACTTACTAAATTTTACCATTTTTTGTCTTTCATTTAAAAACAAAAAAAATTAAATCATAAAAATAGTTGTTAACAACTGGCGATTTGTGTTCACTCGGTGTTGGATCTTGTGTTGGCACAGGAATGTATCTCGTTTCAGGCTTAGTTATTAGGTAAGCTAGAATTAATTTTTTCTCGATTGATACATGTTTGTCAAAATATATTAATATCTATAAAAAATTGATATTTTTAGAAATTATGCTGGACCTGGCACATTGATTTCATTTATAATAGCAGCTATAGCATCATTATTATCGGGCGTCTGCTACGCAGAATTCGGAGTCAGGTATGTGATGTGTATCGATATTTATTCAAATATATTTAAACATTCGAATAAAATAACAAAATAATTTTTTTTTTCTGTACAAAAATATTAGGATTCCACAATCTACAGGTAATAAAAAAACGTATTTCTTTTCTTTAATTTTATTCCTGAAAAACTGTTTATGAGCAGGTACAGCTTATCATTATAGTTATGCAAGTGTCGGCGAGTTTGTTGCATTTATTGTAGGATGGAACTTGATATTGGAATATATGATTAGCAGCGCAGCGGGAGCGTCAGGTGAGTCAATTTAATTGCCAATAATCAGACAATTCATTTTAAATATTATTGAAACTAGTAACACTTTTTCTTTTAATAATTTATCAGCGATTGGGGCTGCAATCGACACCTTATTTAACGGAGCTTTAAGTGGTTTTGGTGATTCAGTTATGGAATTAGTAACACGTGATGGTAATGCTAGTAACAGGCCATCAAAAACTAGTCGACTGCCTACAACTCATCACCACAAATCATTTAATAGTCAAAAGGCGAATTTTAGCTCATTTGATCACTATTTAACATTATTTGACGGGCCAACCTATAGACCAGATTTTATAGCTGCAGTATTATGCTTATTGATGACTTTAGTATTAATATCGGGCATTAGAAAATCTGTCAAATTCAACAATTACTTAAATTTCTTTAATGCAGGCGTCTTTCTCTTTATTATTCTTTCCGCCTTACCATTAATGTCATTGAAATATTGGAAGACAGATTTCTATAATAATTATCATAATACAACAACCGGAAATTATATTATTCGACCAAAAAATGCGCAAACTAGTGGCGGATTAAATGAAAATAGTGGTTACAAGGTACCTTATAGACGAGATCTTGTGAATAGTAGAGAAATCGAAAGAAGCTATTTTATTCCTGATAAGCACGTAAACAATTATTTGGTGAAGCGATCGTTCATGTTATCAAAAAATTTTAAAAAAATTAAAAGAATGACTGCTGAAAACAATAAACAGATTCAAATGAAAAAAAGTTTTGAAAAACATTCAAATTTAAAAAAACAAATTCAACCTTCGATTTTTAATTCAAATCAACGATTTAAGCGTTTGCTATCAGCCGAACAGAATGACAAAAAAAAAACTGATGATGAACTCGAATTCAAAATGGCTGGTTTTGGCGATGATGATGAAGAAGATGATGAACCAAGCATTGTTACTCCAGCTCCTAAATATAGAACTGTTACGACTACAGTTACAACCACACTTAAACCAACAAGACTCATAAAAATCGAATTGCCAACTTTTCGAACTGTAATACGTTTCACAACACCTACAACCACTTTTGAGCCTTACACTGAAGAAAACGAACCAATTTTCTCTACAACAGCTTTAATTAATGCATCAACTTATACAAAGCAAAATAATAATACAAAATTTACCACTACCACTACTGCGACCACGACCATGACAACAACAACTGAAGCAGCGAAAAGCTCATCAAAAAAGCCATTTATGTATGATTCAGAAGAAGATGAGGAAAAAATGACAACTAGCGAATCGATTTTTACTACTCAAAATTCAACTGAAAAACTAGAACCCATTGATGAAGAGTTAAATTCAGTAAATATTGGAAAAATACCATTAATAAGATCAACAACTCAAAAATCTAAAATTGAATCAATAAAATCAAAAGCTAAAATAAAGATAAAGGGAAAGTTTAAATCAAAAGAAAGAAAGAAAAAAAAAAATATAAAATTAGTGGAGAACGGTTTCTTACCATATGGATGGCAAGGTAAAATGACTTTATTTTAATTTTTTATTTCGTAAGATTAAATTTCAATTTTTTCTTTATAAACTAGGTGTGTTTAGAGGTGCGGCAACATGCTTTTATGGTTACATTGGTTTCGATATAATAAGTTCAACGGGTGGTCAAACTGAACAGCCTACTAGATCAATTCCCATTGCCATGATATCTGCAACACTAATTACATTAGCCGTATATGTTGTCAGTACATTAGTAATTAGTTTGACTACACCAACTCATTTAGTAAGTTCATCAACAGCGCTTGTTAATATATTTGATTATCATCAGAAAGATTTTGTGAAAAGTGTTGCAGCATGTGGTGCAATTTCAAGTTTAATTGTAGCAATGTTTGGTTCAATGTTTCCTATGCCAAGAGTTGTATCGGCTATGGCCCAAGATGGAATGTTTCCACGCAAATTGGCCGAAATCAATTACTACACTGGCACAACAGTTTTTACTACCCTTCTATTGGGTACATTTACAAGTTTAATTGCCCTTATCTTCCCTTTACAAGGTAATTATTTTTTATTTATATTTAAATTTACATTTAGAAAAATTTATTTTTTTTTCTTACAAAAGTGCTTGTTGAAATCATGAGCATCGGTACTTTAATGGCTTATACTTTAATATCTATTTGCATTCTAATGTTACGTTATCAACCGACAAAAGAAAGTACACAAAATCAAATACCGACAACAAATAAAAATAGTTTAATAAATTGTTTACCCGAACATTATCGCAATGAAATGATACCTGAACAGGCAAGATACTGTCAACAAATGATGTTAAATAATAATAACAGTAAAGTGTTGACTGATTTGAATCCGTTCACTCAAGATCCAAAAGCATATAGATTTAAAAATAAACGTAATCTACGTAAATTGAAATCATTCAATTCTTCGGAGGATTCAGAAGATAACGATTCTAATATTAATCAAAATAGTAATTTGATTGGACAGAGATCACAAAGAACAGATAGTAAAGACGACGATGAAGATGAAGATGATGAATATTTAGTAGACGATACATCTAATAATTATAATTATGGATCAGTTCCGTACCAGTATGGCGGATCAAGTGGTAAACAGTATGTAAAGCTTACTTATAAAATTAAAAGGCGAATTAAAAATTGAATTAAGAATTTGAATGATCTTTTCGAGATAAAATTTTTTTTTTCTTCTTTTTTTAAATTTTATCGCACTCGTAAATTTACTTGATCATTTTTGTTTTTTCAACAAATAGAGCTCGAATTCAGTTCGCTTTTTTGGAAAAATTTCTCGTCTATTGGTTTCCCTACGGTTGGAGAGTTCCAGGTAAATAATGAATTATTTTCAAAGCATGTCTATAATTTTAAATATTTTTTTTTTCTTATAAGGTCCCGCAACGGAAGAAACATCGTTTTATGTGATGAAATTACTTGCTCTTTACTGTGTACTTGTTTGTTTAATTGATGCAATTTTAGCATTTGTAAATTTGACTATAGATAAACATTTACTTTGCTTTATATTACTTATTTTGATAGTCAGCCTTATATTTACACTCTTCACTATAGCAAGACAACCACAAGCAAAATTGAATTTAAAATTCAAAGCACCTGGTTTACCCTATGTCCCAGCTCTTGCAATATTGATCAATATTTATCTTATTTTTAGATTATCTTATCTTACATTAATACGCTTTCTAATTTGGATCATACTAGGTTTGTTCAAAAATTTTTTATTTTTTCACAATTAATTAAATTTGATTTTCATCAATTTTATAGGTCTCGTCATCTATTTCCTGTATAGTATTAAAAATAGTTCATTGGAACAATTATATTGTGATGTGCTTAGAGATGATTCTCTAAACCGAAAAAATTTATCACCATACGCTTTAGGACAGCAATATCAACAGCCATTTGACAATCGTCAAATATCTGCGCAAGATAAGCAAAATTCTAACCAATTTATCGAACTTAAAAGCAGAAAAAATTATATAGACAGTTCAACAATGCGGATTTTGACAACAACAGATTCAAATCCTTTTCTTCAGACTGATTTTGAAGTAACATCACAATACAATACTTATGTGAATAATAATAATATAAATTTGAGTTCAATAGAAGAAGATTCAATAACTGAAGATATTCAAGAACAAAATGAGGAATACGATGCTAGAAAAAATCCATTTCTAATAAATTATTAGGGAACCAAAATTGAAAAATTCTGTGTGTGTATATATGTGTGCTTTTATTCAATAAGTAATAATTAATCATTAAATTTTCATAATAATTCTCCTCAAGTTGGCCATTAGTTTTACAACAGGATCATTACTTTAGAGTATTTATAGTTAATAATTTGGGAATATATATCAAATAATTATTTTCATTTTTATATAAATCGAGTTATTTCTGATTTAAAGCAACTGCGTTAAATTAAGAATCAATTGATTGAGTTTGAGAACAAATTATCATTCAATTAATTTTCTAATATAATTTTCAAATTTCATAAGATGCTATTGTTCTGAATTTTATTTTAAATGATAGGGAATAATAAATTATACACTTATGAAAAACTTTCTATAAACAATAATAATTAATATTGTAAATAGAAAATAGAAAAAAAAAGTTGAAGTTTTCCTTCTTTAAGATATATTTTGGTCAATTATATAGTTTTAGTTATTTTTTTAAAAAATTGTGTGCATTATATGATGGATCAATAAAATCAATGGCCATTTTATTGTCTGTTTGCTGATTGGTCCGAATCGTACTTTTTTTATATCCAAATTCGAAGAATGCAACTTCATTCTAATCAGATATACAATAAATTACGTTATACATATAAAATTGAAAAAATGTATTATAATACAATATTATTGCTTGATTATTGAAAATAATGAATTTATTTTATTGAAAATTGGAGGAAAAAAAAAAATTCATTTTTGCTTACAAATTTATAGATTAAAGTTAAATAAGGTGTGAAAACTATATAAAAAGGGAGTATTTATAAAAAACATATCTAAATTTCAGTAAAATTTAACATTTATCAATAAAATTTTGTTTGTTAAAGCCTAAACTATATTTCATTTACTACGTATTTAAACAAAAATTTTTTCAGAAAGCATTTAATTAAATTATAATTTATATTAACCAAGATTAATTTAAGGTAAATTCGAAATGAATTGACGATTATGAAAATATAAGGCAACTATTAATATTTATCTTAAAAAAATCAAATCTTAATTACAAATGATGGTTAAGATTTCTTCTATAGATAATTGAGATGAATTGAAGAAAATTTACCATTTTTTGAGTAATAAATTCTAAGATCATTTTTAGATTTTAAATTCAAGTGAGTTTATAACTTTTCATTTTTATGTAGTATAATAGCTAGAAATGAAAAAAAAAATAACGTCATTTTCCTTTTTTTTCAAGATAAGTATGCATAAAAAATTACAATAGACATTCGGTTGAAATTTTTTTTAAGCAATTTTATTAGATCACAATAAAGACAAATATTTTAAAACTTAATAACAGACATTATTTCAATCCAAATGATTGTGTACGAAATTAAGTAACTAAAATCATGACAAAATGATCTTTAAGGACAAAATCTCTATTATTCAATAATTTTAAAATTTATGCACCAATTCTCATATTTATTTTAATTTACATGTCACTAAAATATCTAAGCGATTTAGATTTTCAAAAATTTAGCAATTATAAAAAAAAACTTCGACTTCTAGACAATTTCTTGAATGAAAAGATTACATTTAATTACTTTTTTTTGTATTTTCCATATAGAATTTGAATAATTTTCGGCGTTTCTTTAGCAGTGATAATACCTTTGGGCATTAAATAACGAATAGTTATCATTGAACTGACGATTGTAGTGTAATAACGTAGTGGAGTGACACATTTGTACAGAAAAAATGGCACTGCTACCATTTTAAAGTATTCATTTTTAAGGGGCTTAAAAAGAAATTCGGGCACTTTATATTTTTCCATAAATTTATAGTCTTCTAAAAAATTCACTAATGGTTCGGGTGTGATTTCACTAACCAATAAAAAGACTACAATTATTTATTGTTAAACCATAAAAATTAATTTTCTAATTAAATCATAATCTGATATTTATGAAAAATTTATAAATTAAAGAACGATTTAAACAAAATACTTACAATTGATATTTGATTAAACACATAATGGAAAACCAAATTGTTGATGTGATTAAGTGTACAGCGATAATTACATGATAATATTCAGAAACAATTTTTTTGAATTTTTGAACTAAACTAAGTTGGGCAAGCTCCTTTTCGAATTCTAACAGATTTCTTTTTTCAGCTGATGTTCTTGTTCTCAATTTCTCTCTGAGTCGTTCATAATTATTTAAATTATTTTTTTTACCATTTTTTTGATTATTTAAGCGAATTTGACTTATGGTGAATTTTCGATCATTAATCAAATAACTCTTGAAATTATTTCGAACAATAAAAATAGCTTCAGTAGATTTTTTGAAAAGATGTGATATTTTCAGTGATCGAATAAAGTAAGTTGCAAACATTTTATAATTTGATTATAAACATATCAAGATTGCTTATTTAAAATTATGAAATCGAAATTTTCGAACAGTATTTTTTTCTAATTATTCAATAAAACTAAAAATAAACCAATATATGGAAAAATGATAAAGAAAATGTAAAAAATAGTATTTTGATTATTTATTAATTAAATAGAAGACATGTGTTTTCGATAATTGTTGTTATCCGTAATTTTTTCAGTCGCTTAATCTAGATGGCGTGTAAATAGAAATGAATCACTAATTTCGATATGATTGGTTTCAAGTATTTTAAGATTCATTTATTTTTAAAGTGCCATTTCTTTAAAGTGTAAAATTTTCATTTTAATAAATTTAAGTTTTTTAAAAAATATATTTCAAAATACTGAGTCTTTATGAAAATAATCAAAAAAGTAAAATACCATGCTGTCCAATCATGGTTAGAGGTGAACACGTTTCTGAGTCTTTAAACGTAATTTACTTGAAATGATTTGATTAGATATTCACAAGGATTATTAATATTAAAAAATAAAAAAACAATTTGAAAGGTTTGATTAATAAGAGGAGATGCAAAATAGAATAAATGAGAAAATGTTTGTCATTGGCAATGGTTAAAAAAAATTTTATCATTTTATTCAAAAATATATTTGCTTAAGAATTTTCGGATTTTCACGATGATAAATTAAGTATTGACGTACAAAAAAAGCGTTCTAAGTCTAATTATTAAGGATCTTATAATTCAAAATATCAAGTAGAATTAGTCGACCACATCGGTTGTTAAAAATCATAAACATCTGTACAAAGTTTTAAAAAAACTAAAATCATTTATTAGTCTGCCTCGGTCAATCTGATTTTCGATAACTTAGTTCAATTTACAAAATAAACAAATTAGAAATCATGAGATGATTTAAAAATTATTGCTGAATAACTTTGATCTAATGAAAATCTTGATTTTTAAATATATATTATTAATTAATTTTACGATCTTGAATGATTTTTTGTATTATTAATAAAAACATATCAAAACTCAATGTTTAAATAGATTGAATTAAGTAATTTTGAATAACCATAGATGTGAAAAGAGAGAAGTGTTTATGTTAAAAAAAATTCCATCGAATTCACATAAATCGAAGTTGTCCAGCTTATTAGCTCTTTACAAATTACATCCATTAGTGTTTTCCTAAATGCATTTCTAAAATCTGATGGTCAAATAGCACGTGAGAAAATACAAAGACAAAGATTACTGAAATTAGTTTGCAGAGAAAGCAGTTGAGAAAAGATAAACAGTTTTAAAATGGACTGAAAAATTTCTATAAATCTTCGATTTATGCATTTATAAAAAACAAGTACAACTACGTATATACTAAGTGTAAATAAATTTAACTAGATTAAGATTACTTATTTAGTAACAAACTTGTCTATTTTTATAAAAATTTCTAAAACTTGTTTCAAACAAAATATATAAAAATGAAAAAAAAAATGTCTATCTCTACAATTGCTAATTAATTTATGAGATCATTAGTTTAGAAAAATAAAAAGTCTCAATAAAAATAATTTCAAGAGATCTATAAAAGTACTTATCTAAAGATTCTATGAGATTCACTATTTAAAATAAACTAAATCTAACACATATCATTGATAAGCTCTTAAGGACTAAACATTTTTATCTATAATTTTAAAAAAAATCTACAAAGATTTATAAAAATATAGATTCACTTATAAGAATATCAATTTTGATACTGCAAAATCTAAGTATAATTTAAACTAATTGCAAATGAATTATTTTAACATCTGATCTTTGGTACTACATAAGTAATATACTTAAAGATGACTGCCTTGTCAATCTCTTACAAGATGCAATGCGTGAGAAATTTTCAAGAAATCATGAAAAAAAATTAATCAAAATGGAAAGGGAAAGGTCAATTTTACAAAAAAAATTAAGAGGTAGATCTAATAAAAGTGAAGTCTATCAGATTTACAATCAATTTGAGAGTTAATAAATGGAAATGATAAAAAAATGAAAAATTTTAAAGATTGATACAATCTTGGGGCCAAATAACAAGATAAGATCAACTTTGTGTATATAGAAAATTCATTGAATGAGCATCCTTGATTATTACGAAATATTACAAAATAAGTCAATTAGTCAACACACAATCCTAATTTCTACTCATATCATGAATGAAATCATGATCAAAACACTTATATCTATTCGCTAATCAACGTAACCACATTTGAAAGAAATTTTTAAAAAAAAAAAAAAATATTTTAAACTAATTTCCTATTGATGAATGGCTAATATGACTTCATGATTTCTAAAAAAACTAGAAAATCTTAAACAAAATAATTAAAAGCCCGAAAAATTTTTGCCTAATGAATAATGAAATTAAGAAAATAGATTATTACCATTAAGACAACTAAATCACAGAAATTCAACCTTGATCAAACTCTGATCAAGCATTGTGAGATTATATCTTCTCTGAAAGCTAATTGTGTCTAATTTGTTCTTGAAAACAACAATAGCATTTTTATCGCCATCGGTAATGCTGATATTTAAAGATTCCGTCGGTCCCACATTGTTACAAATAGTAAGAATGTCCTCTATTTTACACGATAATGATAGGTTTCGAATTTTCACTGTACGTGATTTTGAATTATCGGATTCATCACTTTTTCGATCTTCATTTTTGTTAGTTTGAGGATCGATTTTAATCAAATTTTTATTTGACTGCTGATTATTAATTGTTGAAATTTCAGAAACAACTTGTTCACTTATTTGCGCATCAGATATTTCTTTAAGTTTCTTTCTTCGCTCTTCCTTTGCTCTCAGGTATTCTTCTCTTTGTTTTTTTTGTAATAACAATTGTTTTTTATACTCTTCATCAATATTTAACTCTTTTTCTAAATCAGCAGTATCTACCTTAATAGGTTCGTCGACTTTTTTATTAATTTCAGTCGCTTGTGAGTTGCTCGGTTGAACTTTAGTCGGTGAAATGGATTGTTGATTTGAATAATCAACATTCCTCGGTGAAACATTTGATTGTGCATCCTGATTTAATGGCCTCAAACTTGAATTTCGATTTATCTGTACAGTTTTGCTATTGGAATATTTATTCGCCATTTGGTTGATAGTTCTATTAACATTAGATAAACTATTCGGATTATTTCTAAAATTAGGCGAATTATTATTCTGGCTAGAAATTGAATTACGTTGATTAATAGAAGAATTAGATCTAATCGAATTATTAAATGATTGTTGAACATTCTGCTGATTAACAAGTTTATCGTTCGTTTGATTCATCGATTGATTTAAAGATTGATTAATAGAATGTTGAATATGATTATTATTCGGTTGTCTAGATTGATTATTGCCACTATGAGGGCTGAGTTGATTTCGATTCGAATGATTATTTTGATAGTTAGCCTGCTGATTAATTAATGGTTTATTATTTATTCTTGAATTATTTGATCTAATATTATTATTCATCGACAAATTAACAAACGGTGGCACAAGCTTAGGAAGATTATGATGAGGTGGATTTTGATGATTAAAATTCGAAATAAGCGGTGGTCTCGGCTGATTAAAATTGTTTAAACTATTATTTGGATGAAAATTATTGTTGGGATGATAATTATTAAATTGACCAGATTGATGATTTGACGGTCTGTTATTCCGAAAATTATTATTGTTAAAATTCAAATTACTAATGATGTTGCTATGGTTCAAAAATCCATTATTATTGTGATTATCTAATGGTTGATTAGTGATAGGATGAATTGGCCTATTGAATGGAGATTGAAATTGAGGATGAGTAGGGGGATTGAAATCAAAATTGGGTCTCATTGAAGGTCCATTATTGAACATAACACCAGGTGGTGGATTATTGAAAAACGGCGGTTGATTAGACATCCAATTAACCATTTGATCTCTTCTATTTAATGGATAAGGTCTAAATGGCTGCTGACGATTTCTATTAAAATTTCGATTTTGTTGAATATTAATAACATTGTTTCGATTTCCTTGATTGCATGATTGATTTGATTGATTTAATGAATCATATGTATTTAATCGCTTATTAGAATTATTTTCTATATTATTAGAATCTAAATTCCTTTCATTCTTGAATTTAGATCTTGTGGACTTATCATGATCATCATCATCATCTTCGAAATCAGCTGTACTACGTTTTCGAGACAACTCTTCATAATCTCTTAATTCACGATCAAATTCATCATCTTCATAAGGATTGAGTGATGATTCAAAAACAATTTCTACATTTGTTCGTTCATTTCTAAAATAATAAAAAAGATTTAATACATTGAAAAAATTTTAAAGGCATGCAAAGAAAAACTGTCTAAAAGTTTTTCAATATCGTGAATAAAAAAATAAATTGATTTTGAATACTTACGAATCCATTCTAAGTTAATAGACACCAGAACTCAGTTCTAATTGTAGTGCAAATTTTGCACTCGTTACAAAATTGAATCGATGAACAAAGTAAAAAACAAATCATCACACCATTATATAGTAAATAACCGACTTTCGTGCCATCTACGCTGCTTTGTTTCATCATTGGTATAAAAAGTTTTCAAAAATTGTTTTATTGAAAAATTATTCGAAATCAATTCTCTGCCAATAACAAATAGAAAACATTTTCGAATAATTTTTCATAATTTGGAAGTAATTTGAAAAATTGACATCAATAAATTTTTACTTTTAAGAGATTACTTTAGAACATCTTTTGACATAAGTGAAATCAGAATCAATAAAAAAGTAAAATTTTGTTGGCCAAACTATCATTTAATTAAACACAAATCATATTCGAAATGTGTTCAAATGATTTCAGTTCTTAGTGATATAAGCGATAAATTTACAGAAATACAGACCAACCAATTAAAAAAATTGATTCTAACTTCAAGGTGACACATTCATAAAAGTCTAAAGAATGAGAGACATTAGCGTCTTAACTATTTAAACCGTAAGTACTGATTGCACTGATAGTTCGCAACAGACCGGGATGTGTAAGTGAAATCTTTATTTTTATCCGCAAAATGGCCGAAATAATCAGCCCGCAAAAATTGGTCATATAACCCGATAGCTTGACCAAATACACGGTAATCTTTAGTAAAAGGCGAAAGATTATTACGTTAAATGTATTTGGTCACAGGTCAGCATAAGCTAAATGCTTAAAGAAGAAACTAAATATAGTAGGCACTTATATAAATAAAAGTCATGTATGAATACGACTTCTTTGACCAGTTTTTTTTATAAGATTCAATATTCTGACGTAATAAAATTGATTATTTTAATAACTAATGAATTTACTGAATTATTATTAGATTCAATTTTTCGTTCAATATCCGACTAAGTTTTTTATAAAAAAAGTTCTTAATCACATTCAGTATGTAATTATATTCAACAGTATCTATATACTGTGTAAGAAGTTGGTTTAAAGGGTTCAACACTTTTAAATGATCATGTATATAATTAAAGACGTATGCGAATATGTAAGATCTATAATTCACTAAACAATTTATGATAAAAAATAAATTTAGTTTGTTTTATCGAATTATTGAATCATATGTAAAATAAAAAAAAAAAAAAAAAAAAAAAAAAAGCCGGTATTTTACAGAGAAAAAAATAATGAATCCATGAAATTAAAAAAATGATGCTGTACGAATAGAAAATAAGGCTATTTATCAATAAAAAGAGAATTCTATATTATAGTTTGTATGGTATGTATATATAAAATTATATATTGAGAAAAATAAAACGTATTTTCCCCATTTTGAGAAGCGAAACTAACGAAAGCTCGGTTAATGGAATTTTTTTTTAAATTCTATGTTTGTTTTAATTCGATCTATAGGTCAACTTAGCAGGTGAATTGAGTTTCATTTTGTGACTCAAATGCTTAAATTATTTAAATGATTCATGTATCTGGAATTCTAATTGACAAATGTGAACAAAAGCTCATCGAATTCATTCGAATAGGAGTCGTATTTTCCATACTGTCGTGTGTAGGATCTCATATAAAATCACCTTTAGTCTCTTAAATTTTGTTAAATCAACCATAGACTTTTATCAACTATATATGATACTTAAAATTCACTTATACACAATCTCTCTTTCTTTTCTCTCAATTTGTAAATAATCATATGTATTAATATATATAATATTTTATTATATTAATATAAAAATGTACTAAAAAGAACACCTGAATTGCCAAATTGACATCTTCAGAAGGCCTAACGATATGCTCTGAACGATAGACAATTTTAAATATTTAAATTCATCCATTTTGGATCTCTTAATTGGTAATTAAAAATTACAAACTTTCTTTACTTTAATTGCATAATTCTGAGTTTTCTTTCGAAAGATTAGAGTGAAAAATATTTGCATTTAGAATTTTCTAGAATATTTTCAAAAAAAGTATAGTCTTGTGTCTGTATGATGAAGTATTTTTGTAAAATTGTCTACTTTTTTTTTTGCGTTTCATTTGTTTGTCCCTCTTCCTGCAACTTTTGAATCACTTTCTCAATCATTAGAACATAACCTGCCAATTAGCTTGAATATTTAATTTTATCAAACTCAATATTTGCGGGAGTAATCTTAGTGTAATTTTTGTGATTGAAATCTAAATTTTCAAACTTAAATATTTTCAGAGTAACTCAAGATTTGCTTTAAAATTAACAATTTTGTAAACATAATTAGTGATTATCACCTTCCATGAGTCATTAATCAAATGATTTTTAAATGTACGATCATCAAATTAGACAATTCAAAAATATCTATATTTTTAGCTAAAGCATCACATATGTTCATAATTCGAAAAATCTAAATGTGTATCGATCAGATTCGCATCAAATAGAGAAAATTCTCTTTTCTTTTTATCCAAATTTTACAATAAATACGCTAGATTTGTTGACCAGATTTTAATTTCACCTTCAAATCATATAAATAACAAATAATTTATTATATTCCTAATCAGCCCTTTACTAAATTGCATACTACTAATTCTCATTTATGTTTTCTATAAAATTTTTTTAGGTGGTCAATTCTTTTACTGAATCTCCAACTTCTAGGTGACCAGAGAAGATCAGATTATTATTGAAAATTGATAAAAAGCAAATCTCATAACAGTAAATTTAAAGTGCGCGCCATTGAGCGGCCATTTTGATCAAATTTTTTTGTTTTTTTTTTTTCGTTTGGTTGTGTTTTGTTGGATTTGTAAACAGTGCATTGTGTTCATTTTAATTTGATTCTTCCATCTCAATAAACTCCACATTACAATTTGTTCACAATGGCTGATCTAAATAGGTGGTATTTCGTTCGAGAAAAGATTCAAAATAGTCCAAGCCGAAGATGTGGAATGGATGAGGATAAAGAAATTCTTTACAGACAGCATGCTGCTAATTTTATTCAAGATTTAGGTCAAAAACTACAAGTGTAAGTTTTTCGGCATTGATCTCAATTCATAAATCAGCTTTCTATTGCATATTTTATTCTTATTATAAGTTGATCTAATTTACATTTATTCAACTTGTCAGCAATCAACTATGTATAAACACAGCTACTGTATACATGCACAGGTTTTACATGTTTCATTCATTCACTAAGTTTCATAGAAATGTGAGTAATTCGGCGTCGCCATTTCACAAATTGCTTTTTCATGATTTTAATTATGAATGATTAATTTTTTTTTACTGGTATTTTTTATCTTTTGAATAGGCAATTGCAGCATGTGCTCTTTTCTTAGCTGCTAAAGTAGAGGAACAACCCAGAAAATTAGAACATGTTATTAAAATTGCACATTGGTGCCTAAATCAAAGGCCAAATAAGCAGGGAGCTCAAGTTGATACTAAAAGCCCAGTACGTTGTTTTTTAAACTTGAAAGTTATTCGAACTATTCTTTGTTATTATCTCTTTCTATCTTTAAAATTATTTTGAATTTTGCAAAAATATCGTTATTATGTTGCGTTTTTTTTCATCTTTGAAGGAATACATGAGACAAGCTAATGAATTAGTGATGAATGAGAACATTATGCTTCAGACTCTTGGTTTTGAAATCGGCATAGATCATCCTCATACATCAGTTGTTAAATGCTGTCAATTGGTTAAAGGTTGGTCATATCAATATTCTATTTTATTGATAGTATTCAAGCACTTTCTTTTTAATCTAAATTAGCTCCAAAGGACTTAGCGCAACGTTCCTATCATTTGGCTACGAATAGTCTTCAGATTACCACTATGTGTCTTCAATATAAGCCAACAGTTGTTGCTTGCTTTTGTATACATGTGGCTTGCAAATGGGCTAATTGGAAGATACCAGCGTCAAACGAAGGTAAACCATGGTTTTATTATGTTGATGAAACAGTAACTTTAGAAATGTTGGAGAGTTTGACAGCTGAATATTTATGTGTATTCGAAAAGTTTGAAGAACGCAGAAAAAAAAAGAATGAAATTAGGAATACTCCATTTGATCATCATTCAATGTATTCATTGGCTTCCTCAACTAATGATAAGAAGCCATCTACGTCTATTCAACAAAATGATCAAGATAAACAACGATCTTTAATGGCCAAATCAACGACGAATGAAAGGACAAATAATGACTTATCACAACAACAGTCATCAAATATTATTAATAAATTGTTGCCACCACAATCATCCAGAAATACAATTTTATCAGATCAAATATCTTTAGCCTCCCATAACAATCATTTGTCGAGCAATAACAATAATGTGATAAGTAATGGTCCAATTAAGGATGTTAAGAAAGATAGAATAGCAGATCAGACTGATCGGCCAATTGTAAATAGACAGTTTGATAATAACAAATCAAAAGATATGTATTATAATCAATTTAATCGAGTTGAGAAGAAAGAATCTTCATCCACTGATAAAAAACCTCAAATTAAGGCAGAATTTAATAAGGAATTCAGTAAAGATTATAATAAGCCATCTCTTGTAACGTCCTCATCAACCTCAATGAATAAGCTACCTTTTGATACCAACAAATCATCTGCACATCAATTATCCTCTTTGTCGTCATTATCAAAAAGCTATACGAATAATGAGCAAAATGATAAAAATAATAATACTAAAAACTTGAATCTTGTCAATGAAAAGCCACCAACTAAACAACAACAAATTCAAATTGAAAAACAACGGCAGCAAGATGAGCGCAATCGAATAAAACCTAAAAACCAAGACTATTTGTGGGATAGTTCAAATAAACCTGTAAATGCAACTAAACCAAGCAACAATATAACTTCATCGACTAATGTGTCATTAATTAACAATAATAGTTCATCAACAAACAGTTTTTCAAACAACATCAACCATTCATTCTTTGATAATCTTATACATAGTTCAAGCATCTATAATAATAATAGTAATTCAAGTAATGATAATTCATTAAGCAAGAGTCCGAGAATGAATTGGAGTGATATGATACCTGGTAGCAATAGTAATGAAGACCCATTTGACTCGAAAAAAGAAATTAATTCTGATTTAAAGATGGAATTTTCAGACAATGATTCTAATCAATCTGGTGTCAATTTGCCATCTTTATTTATGAATGATGCTATCAACGGTCAAATAGATAATTCATCTTCAAATAATTTAACTAAATCTGTTACAACGTCATCTTCAACAGTGAAAAATAGCTTTATGTCGATATTCAAGAATGAAGATTCATCTAAGAACAACTCTAATATTAATACGTTGGGATCAACAATGGCAAATAATTTGAGTGGCCTATCTAGCAATCATCAACAATTAGTGTCTCAACAACCGTCAAACTTATCATCTAATCCACCAAGTCATAATAATCAATCTTCAATTAATTCAACAGTCAACATATCTACATCACTCTCAAATTCGCTCAATGTACCACCAACTCATCAATCAGCCTCTTTGTTACCTCCGTTGTCTTCACAGCCTTTTTCGATGCAATCCACTACAACAAGTTCTTATAACGCATCCTCGTTAATAAATTTCACTCCTCAATCGAACTTAAGTCAATCAATCAATTCAGCTGTCAATTCGACACCTATGAATACGACGCTGAATTCATCTACTAATTCAATTAAATCAAATGCTACTGATCATCATTTATCTCACAATCATCAACTTTATGACAATAGCTATTCGACAATGCCTTCATCAATGAGTTCGTCGCTTACAAACTCATTTAATAGTAGCGAATTAGATTCATTTATACCGCCAGTCAGTATGACAATTGGTGATTTGTGTCACAAGTCGAGTGGCAAGTCTAAGAATAAAGATAAAGATCGTGAAAGTAAACATCACAAAAAACATAAATCAAAAGATAAACATAAGAAACACAAATCTAAAGACAAGGAACGTAGCTTGAAACATAGCACATCAGAAGAACAGAAAAAGCTTCCCTCACCAATCAAATTAATAATTAAGAAAAGTGGAAATGAGAAGATAGACGATGGTGCAAATGGTGAAAAATCAGTTGAAAAATTAAGATTGGTTATACCAATGAAAAGTATACTTTCATCAACCGGTTCATTATCGGATAGAAAGCGAAAACAAAGTCCTAAAGATAGTAAAGACAAGCGAATTAAAACAGAACGAGATTGAGATGGCTTGAAAATTGGTTGAAAAATATTTTTTTATGTTCGCTCAATTTATCTATCTTTAAAAATTTCACTATCTTCTACATGCAAATAGTTCGATGAATGAGTTTAATAATATATAATTTATTTATTTATATTATACTTGGGTTTGTGTAAGAAATTGTAAATTATCCTAAATTATTTTTTTATCAAAATACACAATAAGCCATCTATATTCACCTGATTGACATTTCATTTTGAGTCTTAATCAATTTAATGAATTAAAATTGATTTATATGATATAAAAGCAACAAGAACTATTGCCCCTTTCATCCCCTTAAATCTTGCGTTGAGAGACTTGTTGAACAGTTAACCAGAACATTTTACGAAAAATGATTTATTTAAAATTTTAAACAGAGAACATATTTTTTTTAAACAAACCTTAAACCTGAGCTTGCTGTCTATTCCTCATTGAGGTCTGACCGAACCAACCCTTCTTAAAAATGTTTAGATTTAAATTAATTTATTTGAACTTCTTGTATTTTAGCATCAAAATATTTTTAATTAACTTATACTTGTACATACTCGAATTAGAGATTTACTAAAGATTAGAATGCGATTTATGTTGAGAAGAGATCGGGTTCTTGCCTTTTTTCTAGTTGAATTATATTTTTAAAAAGAACAAAAAAATCTATGAAAATTCATTATATTATATAGTTGTGAAAAAATGAATTATATATTTAAGATCGGACACCTCTTGCTACTTTTATCAAATCCTTTTATTTTCTTTTTTTACAGTTACAACGACAAAAACTCAAAAAAATTATAAAATTGATAAAGCTATTTCAAAAAAATCACTCGAATCTGGCAAGAAATAATATATTTAATGAAATGAATTTAATTTTATATTTATTTAATTTTTCGGAATGATCATCAATTAATTAGAAAGTTATCAAGAAAAATTTTTTTGCACTTACTCAATCACGAGTAATTGATAATCAAAGTATTTTCAAGTGCAACTTTACCTATTTTTTAAATCTTTTGGATAACCACGTTTATTAATCCAAAAACCCCCGATTGTGTTAAAATGGACCATTTGTAAATGTGTAAAATTCTGTTAAAAATGTTTTGAACTTTTTTTGTTTGTATATATCAAGACACTCAACAACCATTTTCTTTGTAAATAATGTATGCTAATCTCCTGGCCTGTTTTTGATTTTTTAAAGGAAAATTATCGAATTTGTAAAGTACGAGTGTTTTAAAAATGAAAAATAATTAAAATGGGTAATATTTTTAATTTATGAATACTTATTTTCTTTTTTTTGTAAATTCTCAATCAAAAATTAACTTGGTCTCGAAAATTTTCATTTGATTTCAGATTATTTTATTTAATTAGCTTGATACATTTGATAAATTTTTTTTTTTAATTGATATAAGTCATTAAAATATAGTTTGTTTATTAACAATATATAATAATATATTAGTAAAGTTATATTCTCAATAATTAAAATATGCTCTCAAAATAATGAGAAAAATTCTTATTGTTAAGTCAATCTCAAGTAATGAAAATCATTCAATAGGCGAATTCTATGATTTATTAAATTTAATTAATTGAAATGAGAAGAATTGATTGATTTTTTTAAATGATTTTTTCTAATCGAAATTCTATCTTTATTTCATTTTTCATTAATTAGAAAAAAAAATTTTTATCCCTAGAATTTTCAATTAAAATAGTTTTCATTGTAAATTAATTTTCTAGATTAAAAGATCGCCTTGAAATTATTAAAATTGTATATTTATTATTCACTTTAAAAAATTATTAACCATTGATTCAATATTTTTTTAAAGCTGTATATATTGTTATTGAAAAAAAAACTACTTAATCTATCGCTTATCAATTAAAATTAGATCTCATATTAAATGAAAAGTTTAAAAATATATAATTCGCAAATAATTAATAATTAGATTACATATTTTTAAATTTATTGATCGCAAAAAAAAAATTAAAAGCACTCCTTTGTTTTTCAAATTCTTTGAATAAAAATAAGAAAATTTCAAAAATTTATTGATGATTTTTTCAAGAAAAATTTTAATATTTTTTATGAACTAGTGTTACTTAGTTTTACAAAAAAAATTTTTTTTTTTCAAATAATAATTGAAATCAAGTAACAATGCCGATAATTTATGATAAATTTTGAATGAATAAATATTTTAACATATTTTAGCCATCAATTTTAATACTAGATAGACATTGAAGATAAGGTGTATGTTAACTTCGAATAGATTGCCTATTTATACTAATGTTAGATAGTTTTAAGTAATTGGAAGATTGCAAAACATTAAAAGATTATAATATTGTTTTTATTTGTTTAACTTAACTTGTGTCAACTAAAATCATTGTAAAAAAAATAATTAAATTGTAATTATTTATATTAGGTTTTTTTTTTTTTTAATTTTTTGCACCAAAATCATACCTGATAAGTAGTAATTGATTTTCGTTAAATGCACATACAGATTTATTTATATTGTGTCAGTCTCTTTCATATGTCTATATCATCAATAAACTTAAGACAAAAATATATTAAATGATTTGATAAATGAATTATATAATATTAAAAAATATAAATTTTTCAATTATAAAAGTGCTAAGCAATTAAGATAAAAATTGACGATGTGATGTGCATTAATTTTCCATTATATTTTGTTATTTTTATTATATTATTTTTAATTATTATATTTTAATTTATTCAATTTTATTTCTGTATCGTTTGACGATTTACATCATTTTTAGATTTTTATATATTTCAATATATGAAATAAAAAAAATTTCTGAACAAAGTTCAAAGAATTTTTAATAGTTTTAAAAACAACTAAAAATATTATGATCTAATCAATCTATTAGAAGCAACAATTTTTTCCATGAACATATTTAAACTTTACTTTATATTCACACTTATTAAATTATGTAATCATGGAATGTCCAAGGATTATGAAAAAAAATGTATTGAAACTTAATCAGCCAATAATAAATGATGACTATCAATATATTCATTATTTGAGCTTATTTTATTGTTCTCGATTCATAAAATAAATTTATTAGTTCAAATAAAATTTTATTTCAAATTTATAAATTAAGTAATTTGTTAATCTATCTTAGCCTATGCTACAAAATACAAATTTTTGATCTAAATAAATCTGAATAATAAACACTCTAATTAAATGCGAGAATTCAATTAAGCAAACAGGGAATTTTAATAAGATTATGCACTTGTTTGAAAGATTCGTATTGACAGCCTAATCTCTCCCAGTTTTCATCTGGTTAAATGAATTAAATAATGTTGCTCTCTCGAATTAAGCTTGAAGATTTCGTACCCAAACTATTTTATATGTGTATATCATTTTATACTTGTTCTATATGCTGAATCGAAATTGAGTAAAAATGTCAATAAAATGATTTGAAACTAGTAAGTTCTTTGTGAATTGATCGATTTTTTTGTGCAATTCGTTTAAAGGGCTGGTCAACAAGTGCAAATTTTTTTAAATAAGTATTTTTAGGTGGCACTTCTTGAATTTTCTAGCAATTTATAAGCGTATTAGTGCTTTGAAAATTATATTAAAAATAGGTTAAATAAGAATTGAAGCCAAAATTAAATAGATGAATTTATTGTTAAAGTTTTTGAATAATTTAAATTTTTTTTGAACAAGTTTCAAAAAAATTACAAAATTTTGCTAATAAAAATTGATCTGTGATCATAAAGAACATGCATAAGTGTATAATTTTAAGTTTAGTTATATTGTGATCTAATTATTTTCGTTTGTAAATATTAAATTTATATTTATTAGATTCTAATGAAAACTACTTTTTTTTTCTGAAAATGATGTTCTGATTATTGTATTATTTTCTCTGTTACTTTCTAGTAAAAGACTAATACTTTTATATAAAAGCAAATCACATTTACGCATGGAAAAACTTATCATGATTTTTATTATATAAACATTGAAATTATTTATAGTTTGAATCAAAATTTTTTGTATTAGGCATTATTTCTTTTAATTTCGAAACAATAACAAAATAATTCATTAACTTTTCTTTTAATATTAAACTATTCGAATAGGACATAAATTTTTAGTATTTCATGATTCCATTTTGAGTGGTTTTTTTCTACTTCCATAAGTTCAATAAAAAAGTCATTTTTAGTTAAATTTGGAATCCTGAATTTTTACTCTTTATAAATAATTTTTAGAAAACATTAGAATATTAAGAAATAAATTGATTTATTTCTTGATTTAAAAAATTTTAAATCCTTAGCCAGAGCATCATTGATTTTTAATTAAAAATTTTAAATTTTTACATTTTTCAATTTGAATGCCGATCAATTATAATTTTCAATCGAAATTTATAATGGCTCTCAAGTAAGGAATTTCAATTAATAAGTGTTACTTTATCTGAAAATAATAAAAGAATTTTAAAATAAACACGTATTTGAATTTCCTCTAGAAAATAAACAAAGTGATCGTTTTTATTGGAATTAAAGCGATTCTTTTTTTATTTAAAATTTGACTTAAAGACTTGATTTTGGTTCTAAATAAAAACGATGAGACTACAAATTAGTGAAAATTGAAAGTGGTAAATAATTGATGATTATGAAGAGTGCTTAAATTGTCTAGTTTACGTGTTACGAAAAAACAGCCTTGATTATTTTACTGTATGATAGGCTAGTTTGTCTTTAATGATCGAAAAGTCCCTTGTGGCTATTTTTCGGATCATAATTTTTGAATATAAATTCAGCTAACAATCATCGCATAAACGATTCTTTTCAAACAATATTGCTAATGATGTTTAAAGTATTATCTTGAAATAAAATTTCACCGTATGTTCATATACTAGATGATCGTTTTCGAAGAACGAATATTGAGGAAATCGAACTTTAGTTTGTAACATTGTGTGTATAGGTGAGTGAGTGTTTGAATATTGATCAATTTGAAATTTCGATAAACAAAATTTTGTCTTTTTCTAAAAAATTTAAAATAATTTGTGTTTGATTGAATTATTATTTTAATCATCAATAATTTGAAAATACTTGCTTCAGCATTTTTTTTTTTATTTATCATTCAGATAGTTTGGCTTTTATTGTTTTATTTGGATCAAGGTATGGGTTTAAATCAGCAATCATTTGATTTCAAACGCTTTATAGTATTCTTCTTGTTAAAGAATTTCAGAATAAGGTGAATTGTTATACAAATTCTAGAATTTTATTGAATAACTATATTTGTGAGAACATTTGAAAAAATATAGTTTCAATTGATTGTAAAAAAGTAGCAAATAAAATTTTTCAATCTAACAAAATTAAATTTTTGAATTTTTTAATACTCAATTCTGGCTCATGATTCGTGAATCGTAATTTAGAGTAAACAGTTTTGAATAAGCAAATTTTTATCTTTTGATAGTTACTTGGATCATTGATCCAAACTTTGATCATGCTTTCTAAATGATGTTATTTTTAAAGAGATTATTTTCTTATAAATTGAAAGAGGCCATTGATTAAAATGTATGCAAATGTGAATTTTAAATAAATCAAATCTAGAACGTCAGGATCTGCTTATTTATGGATACTCGAGTATATAATGCAAAAAGTGTATCATGATTAAATCATTTATAGGATATTTGTTTATACATCTTTTTATGTACTTGTTATTAGTTCAATGATTGGCAAAAAAAGGGGCTGCCTCTAACTAAGTGTGAAATGTATAACAAAGCACAATAACCAAATAATCAAACAAATGTACAAAAAAATATTCATTTCAATTTGATGGGTAGTTTTCAATAGAATAGTGCTTTCTTTTAAGTTAATATCTAGTTCGTAAACAGCGGAAATTTGGCATTTAAATTGCAAATTTTACTGAAATATATTATTTTACTTTTAATTTTGAAACTTTTATTTTTAAATCAGATTCTCTCAAACATCCTCTAAAAATATAAAAATTTTGTTCTAAGGCAAATCTATGATTTACATTAATATAGTTGTGGATATAAAACCACTAAACTAATCTTTGGTAGAAAAAAAAGTATATTTTAATAACTTATTTAAATGCACTCATCTAGAATCGATCTTGGTCAATGGTTTAGTTTGAATGCATCTAATTAGATTAAATTTTAATTCTAAAGTTTTATTTTTAATTATTTTTCAACCTAATTTAAAAACCATTTTTAAGCATTCATAATTAGAACATGCTACAACTTTAAACATTTTCATACAGTGTATCCTAAATTAAAGTGACTTGACACGATTAGAAATGATTAAAATTATACACATTCACAGATATTGATATGTTATTTGACTATTATATTTTTAGGATCAATTTGTTGGCACTCTCGACGCTGGATGACAAATCGAAACAAATTAAGTATCAAATTTCTAAATATAATATAAAAATAATAAATTTTTAAACATTTTCATCAAGGACCAACAAAACGGAATTCACCATGAATTGGATTACCTTTATTCAGCTATTATTTGTTTGTTTAGATTTATTCTAATATCAGAAGATTTTAATGAAATTGGTAATAAAAATTATTATATATAATTATGAAATCTTATATATAAAAAATTCAATTTCATTGTCATGTATATTTTACAAATTATCGTTTTCTCTCGCCTTATAAATAAGCTTAAAAAAATTTTCAATTATATAGTTTCGGCCTATATTTGATTTTTCGAACAATTGAACGAACCATAAAACTTCCTCATTGAATGCAGGAGTTTATAACTAATGTAGCCATTTATATTATTACAGTACTTAAATTTTTGAATTTTTTTTTTGATTCAAACGAAATTTAGCTCACAAATTAAGTGAAAATAATATATTTTAAATTTGTATAGCAAGGCTACTATTAATATTTTGTAAAAAATGTGAAAAATAAAAATTATTGATAAATTTTTTATTATTTCATATTGTCTTTATTTTGATTTGAAAATAATTACCAAGAAAATTTTCTGAATTTATGTTTTCAATATCATGTATCATAATGCTCAAATTTTATAAAATTATCAATCACTTAGATTGCAATTTATTCATTAGGATAAAATCGACCAAAAATTACGAAGAAAAAAGATTTGAAAAAACATACACAAAAAAACGTATGCCTGTTTTTAATTATCAAAATATTATATCAAAAACAATAAACAAAGCAGATAAAAAAAAAATTATTTTTCTGAAAATGTCTTAATTGAATTATTAAGAATAAATACTAAAAAAATCTTAAAATAATCTTAACGATATAGACTAAATTTTCTTAATAATTTTTTATGGTTTTCGAGATGACGATTATTTTATTTTTCCTATACTTTTTTTTTAAATTTTTTTATCCTAAAAATTGATCTAATTTATTTTTTTTTTTTGGAATTAATATAATTTTCTTGAATACAACATATAGCTATTGGTAAATTTATTTATTGTATTTATTTGTTAATTTTTTATTAATTAATCAATAACATGAACAATAAAATTTTATAAGATTTGTAAAAAATAATTTATTAATATATATTTTATTGATAAATATAGCTTTTTTGCTTGAAATATTTTTTTTTCATCGGTGGTTTCATATTCAACTAATGCCTTATCGACTACAATTCATAACTTGAGACATACAAAATAAATTTTAATCGCTATTTTTTGTTTGAATTTTGTATTTATTATTCAAATCAGCTGAACTTATTCGATTCAAATTCACAAAAAAAAATACATAATCTTTTTTTTTAAATTTCTGTCTTTATATCGATAATTATCGATAGATATCTATTTTTGCAGAACAGTTCTGTGTATCAAATGTGTAATTTTGTTTCTGAAAATAAATCTGAAAAAGTAAATAATCTAAAGTTTGTTTCTCATCAAATTTTTGCTTAATTATTTACTATGATTTCAGATAAACTATAATTAACGAAACTGTTTTTCGTAATTCTATCGTTCTAATATTTGTATTTAAAATATTGCCCAAAAGATCCAAAAATATAAAAAATATTTTTAAATTTTTTAAATCAAAGTTTAGAATCATTTTAAAATCAGAAATACTAAATATTGTTAAATAATAAATAATCACTTTCAATCTTGATCCTAAATCGTAATGATTTGTTTGTCTAAGTCACCTAAATATGTTTGAATAACATTTAGAAAATTTTTTCTTTAATCGATGTTGCTCTTTTTCTAGCTAATCATGAGTTTACAAAAACTTGCTAGACAAATTATGTTATCTCAAGTCAGAATTGTTTGCGATCATTATTTATTTAACATTGTTCATCGAACCATTTTTTTATTACTTTAATTTATTAATTTACCTTTTTAGGTCCAATATTTGCAATTTTCTTTCGGTAAGTCATTAGGTGTGTGATATATTAAATATATAATATTTAAATAATATTGTAAAAAATTTTGATATTATTCTTTCAAAACTTGTCTTATGAACATAATTTGTTCAACAATTTTATCTAAGTCTAAATAAATTTTTTTTACAAATCAACAATTAAAAATTATTTATAAATTAAAATCTTTAACGGTAAATGATCGATTTTCAATTGTATAAATTCTGAAAATTATTAGATGAAGTAGATTGAAATTTTTATCTATTTTTTATTTAATTTAAAAGCTATTAATTTTTTATTAAAATAATTTCTCGACTACCTTTTATTTTTTTGAATTTTTCTTTTAAAATGTGAGGCCATTTTTTGTGATCATAATTGATGAAGTTTAATTTAAAAATAATAGTATTGATTTTAATCGTTATTTGTATATTTAAATCTGATTGATTGAAATGGTTAATTAATGATTTATTTTTTTTTTTTTTAGCATTTTATAATATAACAAGAAATTTGTATTTGCATCAATTAATTACAAATTTTTTTCTGTTTTTAAAAATATGTTTCACGATATGTAAAATTTGTATAATTTTATAATTATTAAAGGAATTATCGAATTGAAATGTAACTTGGAATAAAAATTTATTTTTTCTTTTTTGTGCAAGTTTTTCATCTTCTGATTATTGTTAGTCATTTAATCAAAAATTTATAAATGAAAAAATTTTTGTTAAAATTATTTTGAAATTTATCTTTATGAATTATCAGTTTAACCCAATACATTTAAAAATATTTGAAAATTAACTATAAAATTAATATTGATAAATATTTTCAAACTAATCATTTTAATCATCACATTATTAATTTTTAATTTGAAATTAGAAATTTGAAATTTGAAATTTGAAATTTGAAATTATAGAAATAAAACTAAATTACAAATTATGTAGTTTACCCCACTGAATATCTTTTCAAATGGATTACATAGTTTATAAAATTTTTCGAAAAATATAAGCTTTTTAAGTACAGTGATTTTTTTATCAAAAATAAATTAATTTGATTGTGTATAAAGAAAAAAAAATTTGTGGTAAAATATAAAAAAATTTCAAGTGAATTTAGTTTCGAATTTCAAATAGTATTTACTAAGCATTATAATTTTTAAATTAATTTTTATTTAATAATAAATAATAAATTCATTTAAATCAGCGTTTATAAGATATCTTATGATCTTATTTTGTGTCCAAATACTTTAATATTTATCTATTTTGATAAATTCTAAATTTTTAGGGTGAAATCTAAATCTTTAGAATATATTCATTAAAATTAGCGTGAAATAGATTTGGTTCAATTAAGGAGTTATCATGTGTTCGATGTTTAAATAAATATATCTTTAAAAAAATATGGTAAGGAAAAATCATATCTTAGAATTATATCTATAAAATATTTATATATAAAATTTTATTCGAATTCTAATCCACATATAATCAAGTTTAAATTGCTCACCTTGTGTATTTATTTAACTTAATAAGCATCCCAAAAAAAATCTAATCAGCATTTGAAAAAAAGCGAATGATGGTAAACCAATTTTCCGACTGCGCATTCTATTTTTCTAATCTTTGTGTTTTGTAAATATCCTGCATGTACAAATAATTTAATATAAGCACTGCCTATTATATTGCTATTTTACTTTTAAAAATTAGTAAATGCGGGCATGATCAATATGATGCTATCATAAAATGTGCTATATTTGTAAGTAATAATGGTCCAACTTTTTGATAGCATTATACAGATTGCCACTTACATCTACTTCTATTTAAATAATATTCTATAACCTACTATTGATGATGCATCACACTTCATCACTTTTAACTCTCATTGTACAAAACGCCTAGTTTAAAGTCTAGCCTATCAAACTTCAACTGAGAGAAACAAGTAGTGTGTGTACGAGTAGCTTATGTTGGTCATATGAAGAGCTGTCTAGAGCTATTCTTAAATGACGATAAAAATTTTAAATTGATGAGTGCAGATCGTAATGTGATGATTATTTCAAAATGAAGTACACTATATTAGTTGAATGAATCCAGATTCACTGTCGTCTATTTACTTTCCATTAATTATATAGTTTTAAGTAAGCAAACTGAACAAGTTAAAAATGTCTACGTCGATCAGTTAACAATTTAGATTTCAATGAGAAACATTGTGATTTAATTTTCTTAAATTCTAATTTAAATGTAACTATTTATTTTTAAATTTTTTTTTTTTTTTGGTAATTTATATAAAAGTATGCATCTTATTGTATTTGTGATTTTCGACTGATGACTATAGACTTTTTGATCTGTGGTTTAATTTTTTTCTCTACGTTTTCATGTTGATTAAAAACTTCAAATATCTGTAAAATGTCATTAGATAGTGAATCAATTTGCAACAAAATTAATAAAATCGAAGATGGAGAAATAGTACAGGTGAACAATGATGAATCAAATAAGATCTCAACTAAATTAACTAAAACTAGTAGACAAAGTTTGACGTCTGCACCAGCTAAAAAACGTATAAAGCTTGAACAGAAAATGCTTGACGATTCAAGACCATCTTCATTTTCATCGATTTCGCAAACACCTTCACCGAATCTCAAAAATGAACAATTAAATGATAATCAAAATAACGATTACATAGCCAAAGAAAACGTTATAAAAAATCATTATCCAAAAGAAAATTATTCTAATGATAGTCAATTAAAAGACAAACAAATGAAAGATCAACTAATCAATAAATCTAAACAGACTAAATTAAACGAAGCGGAAACACCTCTTGTTGCAGACTTAAAAAATAATCATGAATTGGCTGAATTAACCTTATTGCCGAATCTAATTACATCACATTATCCAGCATTGAATAATTTACCGAACTTGCCAAATTTGCAAAATGTGCAACAGTTTAATGATTCAAATTCATTAGTCAATCAGAATTTGCTTACTAATTTTCAACAACAACAAAGTCAACAAATAACAAATAGTCTAGCGCAACTGTATTCAGGAAATGCTGCTGCTCATCTTTTATCACCAAATTCAATGAAAACTCTCAAGTTTTCAATTGACAATATCTTACAGCGCAAACCAGATCAATTGAAAAATAGCAAATTTTTACATGAAAACGCCAACGGATTACAATTATCAAGGTATTATATTCAAATGCAACAGCATCATCTACAATTACAAAAAAAACAACATATGCACTACAGACAACAACAATCAAAATCTCCTCTTAATGAAAATAACGAATCAAATGATTCAACAAATTTCAATTCCTCAACAATAAATCAATCGATTGTCGAAGAATCTAAAAATAATCTAACTTCAATTTGGCCTGGATGGGCATATTGTAGAAGTTATACAGATCCAGCATCGGGTAAATAAATAACGCAAAGAATTTTTCCTTAATATCATATTAACGATTATACATTTTATTTGACTTGAATAGTTTTTAATTATTGGTCATAATTGAATAAAGCAAATATTATTATTATCGTGATAAAATATTAATTTAATAATATGTAATAAAGTGACATATGGAAAATTACCTATAATTTAATTTTTCTCTAGTAAATTTTCATTAGTCTTATATCACTGGCTTTATAGGCCAATTTTTTATCCTATATTTTTTTTTAATTAATCATTCTGATAATAAATCAATTAAAAATCAAGTAAATATTTTAGAATAATGATTAACTAGCTTCTTTAGCCCAAATAAAGTGATATATCATTTATTTATGGTACTCAAAAAAGGAATATTTTCGAAAATAAAAATTTTTGTGCTTGAAATCACTTGAATTTTTCAGGAAAAAATTTAATCTATTTTCCAACACATATATAATATGACTCATAAAATTTTAAAAATTCGCTTGGTTTTCGACACTTATCCCTTTCAATACTCTCAAAATAATAGTCTATAAGTGACTCTTCATATTAAAACATTGAAGATATTTTGAAAGTACGATTATTCATTTTGATTGTTCTTTTTTTTTTCGGTAACTATATAAATCGGATAAATGGAAAACGAAAGTATTAGACTAGTCTAAATTGATCGAATTTTGTTTGTTTAACACATAAAAACACCATCATTCGAAATAAATTGATCACTAATACACAACTCATCAGAAGCATTATTTGACGATAATGATTTCAATTCGAGCGTCTGTTTGTTCTTTTAGTTAGTTAAAAAAACGGCCTCGAAGGCTAGGAGATTAAATTAAATAATTTTTATCATTGGAAAATTTATTGCCGATAATTTATTAGAATGCTCACTTAGTGTTCAATACATTAGATATAATATATATATTTTATGCATTATATTTGAATCATTGGTGGCATTACAATGATAAACCATGTCATATGCATAATTGATAAAATATATATATAAGCAAGACATAAATATAGAAATTTGAGAATTGATTTATCAATATCAAACAAGAGTTTGGTCCTAATTAAAGTTCTGAAAAATTTGTTGACCAGTGACAGAAAGCACACATGCTCTTTTGAAGGGTTCATGTTTGTGGCTATCTCACATTGTATATGTGGTCTTATTCTCTTAAATGTCTAGCCGCCTATTTAATGACGTTTGAATTATAATTTTAGTGCTTTAGAAATTGTGTAAGAATACTAATAGTTCGATCGATTAGTGTAGCTAGTGTAATTTTATTGCATATATATATAATATGAATTTGTGTGTACTTTATATAAGATATAGTAACTTTAGCAATCGCGAAAATCATAGATTCCGTGCATAAAATTTTAGTACCAGAATGAAAAAAAAAATCGTATTGTACAAAATTCTAGATATGCACATGAAAGCACCACAAAAAAACGTAAAGCGCGAACAAAATTCTGGTTCCAATTGAAGAACATTGTATTCATTGATCAATTTACGGTTTGTAACACCATTTAGAAGTGTCAGCAGAAGTTTGTTACTCTCTTTTTTTTTTTTTTTTGTTGAGACCTAGTCAACCGCCCTTTTTTTGTGCACTAGCTCGTCATTGATCTCTTCTGATTGCCATCACAATTAGCTTTCTCGCTTGCCTTCAATTTATTTGCACATCGTTAGTACTCGCTTCAGGCAGCGTACATCCCTTGCATTCTTTAATCTTTCATGTAAACAAAAACGAAAAAAATAATTTTACTTTCGAATCTAGCATTTGGTACTTTCAAAGATACTCTGTCATTTTTTTTTAAAAATAATTTTAGCTTTGAACTAAATGTCTTTAAAATATACGTTCAAATCTTTATTAGCTTTTAAATTTTATTTAATTTTTTTTCTTACGGTATAATAATTTATGGCTATTTAAAACGTATTTCATTTTTAAATTATTTCTAAAAGAATTGGAAATTTCACTTTTAAAATTTTAAATTGATTTTTTTAGTTAATTACTCTAATGAGTACTTTTTTTTTATGAATACGCTGTGGAAAAATAGCTCACACGACACTATTCGTATTAAAATATTTGATATAATATAATTATCATATATATTTGCTTTATGTTGCATAATTATTTAATCAACAAAAAGGATTTTAGGAAATGATTCGATTCAAGACAAATTTGAAATAAAAAATATTTATTTTCAGTGTAAACAAATTTTGACCATCGACTCGTGGTTGATGAGTAAATTAGTTAAAGTGTTTTGTCGTAAAGTTTATTAAACTAAATTGTGTTAAAAATTTACATTCAAAACTAATATAGACGCGCGCCCAATGTTAAGCACAAAAGCCACTTAAAGCTAGCACGTGTGTGCATTCGCACTTTTAAACTTATTAGATAATAATTTCAGAATTTTGACTTTTAGGCTTTTGACAACTTATTTTTACATAGCACAATACTTTTGAATTTATAGATTTTTTCACACAGCCTTTAAAATTATTAATTTATTAATTCTTATTTGTATTTAACGTAGAATTTGCAAAACTATAGTTTTTTAGTAATGAAAAAATATAAATATTGTTTATTAGTGTTAGATTTAATAAAGATAGCGAATCTCACTAAAATGGATGAACACAACAAAACAGTTAACTAATAAATTGCAGCAATCGACACGCGTCTGAATGCTATTAATCATGGAAAATTTCTTTTCCTTTTTTTATTCGATTTACTTACATTTTAATGTGCTATAAATTTTGCAGATATTTGATACTAATGCAAACTTGATTAATTTAAATTGACTTTCTCACCACGATTAGGTGACTTAAATTTAGATCTAGTGAACTTCCTGTTTAATGGTTTTAAATAATTCACATTCGAAGATATATTTTCGAAAATCACACGATTATTACTTTAATCCACATTATAAATTGTTTATTAACATTATATTTTTTTATTATTTAATATTATAATATATCATTAAGCGATGTATCATATGACAATCATTCTTTGAAAACAATTTTTCAATAATAGTCAACCAATTATATCTTTAAACTAATTTTTCATCTCTTTATCCTTAGCAGTATTTTTAAGTCAAAATGCGATCATTAGTCATGGTAAATCTAGGAGGCCAAGAACAGCATTCACAAGCCAACAGTTACTAGAACTTGAAAATCAATTTCAAATGAACAAATATCTTTCTCGCCCAAAACGCTTTGAGGTCGCAACAAATCTAACATTGTCTGAAACTCAGGTAAATATTTTCATATTATTTTATATAAATTAGAATCAAGTTATTAATTTTAAACAGTTTCGAACTTTATAATAAGATTTATTATTATATTTATTTCATTTTTTGAAGCAAGTCTCCAAAGAAATAACAGAAATTGTATTTTGAAAAATGTAAAAAATATTTTTCATTTGAAGTCAAATTTTATTTGTCTTCAAAAAAAAACGTTCCCGAAATAAAATTTGTTCACATAAGTATGAAGAGAATTTTCATCTCTATGCTTTTATATAAATTATTCCTAAATAATTTTTTAAACGGACAATATGAATGATCCCATCGAGAATACTTTTAATGTCGGCCAATGTGATAAAACAGCCAGTTATTTTGTATAATATTTGTATAAAATTTCTCCAAATCACAAAATATTATTTAGAAATTGTAATTCAAAATTACAAATTTTTTCAGAAAATTAATAATTTATAATTTGTAAAATGTTTCAAATCATAAGAATTAATAAAAGACAACTTTTGACGTGAAAAAATCAAAATTTTTTTAGAATTAAGATAAAAAATTCGGATGAATGATTTTTTTTATATTTAAATTTTATTTTTTCTAAATTTACCGAAAAAAAACATTCTTAAACTTTGAAATGAGAATAATGGCATTATAATGTTTGATAATTATGGGATTTTCCCACTCACGGTTTTAGTAAATAACTAATCTAGTCTGATTATTGAAAGCGTGATATAATAACAAACTTGAGTAAATCTAATATGGAAATTCTCAATTTCATTTAATAGGTCAATATTTAATTTACTATTAAGTTGATATAATATATGCCTTGAAGAGCTTCTTAATTTGACTAAAATAACAAGCTCAATCATCTAAATTACGTTCGAAAATTGTCGGATTCGATTTCCCATATTTTAGCTAACATTAGAATTGATATCTTTATGAAAAAATGCCAAAAATTTCTGCATCTATAAAACTTTTCATTATTTGCCTTTTTAAAAAGATGCTCTCGCTTGAATTCGCTCAAATACCAGCATTCTATAGGACTAGTACATTTACACAATGAACATACTACTATCGTAAAATGTATTATCAAAAATTCTAGTAAATTCATGAATCAGTCAAATTTGTACGACTTAGCTACTTTGCATTCTACCACATATAGGAAAGAAATCAGTTAGTGTTTCTCTATAAAATACATTTGTCCAAATGCTCTCTTATAATGTTTTAGGCTAAATTGAAATACATAGCGATTTCATTTAATTTAATACAAAGTACTAGCTTTTCATCTATATAATTTGCCTATAATTTTTGATATATAGTAGATTAAAAATTAAATTGATATATGAATCTTTTCGTGATTAGGGTAAAAAGATGTAATTTTTTTATTTTCAAAAAAAAATTCCTAATTTCAACTTGTTTGTCGGTAACAAAAAAAAATTCATATCCTATAAAATATAGATTTTTTTGATATTCATACATCATATAAACACTTTCATTTATGAAAAAAAAAACAATTTTCTCCTTCAAATAAATAAAATTAAAATTTTGTATTAATTTTCAATGATAATCAAGCAGATCAAAATAATGATTGCCGAAAAGAGATGATTAATTTTTTTTCTATTAGAATTTTAAATTTGATCATTACAATTCGCTAGTCATTGTTCTAGAAGATTCGCCAATTATGGTAAGCAATGAAAGTTTAATTATGAATCTAAGCATCCTTCTGCACTTTAATTAACATCGTAAGTTTTATTTGCATAAATTAGGCTTTAATTTTTTTCTATTTACTTAATACTTTTTATTAGTTTATGATGTTAAAGTCTGGCTTCACGTCTGGTCCTGTATAAAGATAAATATACCTATAGAAAAACATATATTTGCTATAAGTTTTGAAATTTTGTAAGGAACAAAATTTTCGAACGTGATTCAAATACTTTTTTTTTCTTTTTGTTTACCAAATTATATGAATTTTTGTTGCCTTAATTTGTTTGCTTTTTGCCATTCTAATCATTTCAAATTTGTTTTGAAGGAAATTGATTTAAAATTACATAAAAATGATTCATTCAAAAAAAAAAAAAATTTTCTTTCAATTCACATAATAATTTTTGTTTTTCATTTTTTTTCTTTAATAGGTTAAAATTTGGTTTCAAAATCGAAGAATGAGTTAGTTTATTGCTATTTAAATTTAAATTTGAATTTTTGTTAAAATCAATTAACTAAATTTATCTTTTTTTTTAATTTTTAGAATGGAAACGAGTAAGAACTCATTTTTAAGAATTTTAAGGGATTCAATTTTTATTTCAAAATAGATTCATTATTTTTTAACTTTTTAATTTTTCTCAAAAATTAAATAGGCTAAAAAAGGAAATCAAGAAGCTTCTAAACAACGATCATTGCATAATTCCAATAACGTATCTCACTCGAACAATAGTTCATCTGCTCAAAGTTTAAATAATAGTAATTCAACTGAATCGGTAGTGAATTCAAATTCAAATTTTTCTAACTGTACAAGTACTAGTTCATCTCCATCAAGCTCACCAGTTAGCTTTAGTTCAGCTGCTTCACCATCACCGAAAAATGCGACCGCAGCTCAACAACTTGCTAATAAAGTCGCCTCATTAAATTCAGCAACTATAAGTACAAATCCACATTTACTTTCAAATGTACATCTTGCTCAACAAGCAATGCATCAAGCAAATGTCTCATCATTGGTCACAAATCATACGACTAATCATCAATTAACAAATTCAAGTAATCAAACCATTCAAGCGCAATCAAACTTAGCTAACATGGCCAATTCAGCAATTGATCTGTCGACAATGGGGAATTTGAATGCTCAAGCAGCTCAATTCAATCAATTTTTTCCCTCTCTACACCATCAAGCATTCTGGCAAGGTCTTAATGATCCATTTTATAGGTCATTTGTCAGTTAATTTATTAGTGAATAAATTCTATTACAAAAAAAAAATTAATTAAATTTTGTTATAATTAATTAAAAACAATTTTTTTTGTGATTTTAATAATCTCAAATAAAGCAAGAAATTGCGTGCGCCAAAAAATGTTTTTGATTCGATAGGATATCATATTTCTATCTATCAATGTGTAATGGTCTCTATGACTTATCAGTGCAAATATGTAATTTTTATTTTATTGCATTAAATACTTAAAATAATTTGAAATAAAGTATGCACATTTTGTTGCTTTAATTTCCGAAAGAGCTTTATAGGCTGAAGTAAAACAAATTCATATGCATACATTTGTATAATTAATAGGATTTGATATAAACTGCTAGCATAGTACAACAATTCATACTTATTTCAATTAAAAATCAACACCTGTATAATCAATAAATAAATCATAAATCATGAATTATGTCGATATTATTATCGATCATCATTCCATTTTTCTTGTCATTACTTAATTTGTATATTTCTTTGGAGATATTCCTTTTTTTATCACTTTCGCATTAAATAAAATTAATTTTAATTTTAAATTTAATTATAAAATTCAAATAACGTGAAAATTTAATTATATATGTGTAAATTTTTAATTTGTGTTCAGTTAAACCTAAAATTTTCAAAGATTTTTATTTAATGAGCTTACGATTAAATTAATTGTAAAAATAATTGCTTAATGGATGGCTAAAGTTTTCAAAATTACTTTTCAGATTTTTTTTGAATATTTCCTTTTTTATTCATATTATGTTTAGTGGAAATCAATTATTAATAATTAGACTGGACATTTCCGATCTAATTTCATTAATCTTAAATTTTATCGTAATAAAAAGATAACTGATCTTGCGATCATCGATTAAAATTAAAATTACTTAATGCTGTTCTTTGTGGATTTATAAAATCATTATAATTGAATTTTATTTTGTGCCATTATAATTAACCATTAAAAAATAAGAAAATTTAAAAAGCAAATTTGAATGAATGAATATTTCTTTGATATTTCATGTTAACAATTATTTTTGATTAATTAGAATTACTTGAATAAAATTTATTATACCAACAGATAAAAATAGCTTAACAAATTGATTTTTCTATTTATTTGTGTAACGACAAGTCATTTTTTATTGAAAATCGAATTAATAATTTGGCGAATCAGTAGATCAATATAAATTTTTAAAAAATTCTTGTTTTTATGAATTTTCTTCAAAAGGTTATAGTAAATATTATGACACAAATTTATTTTCAGTAAATTTTATTTGCGTCTTTTTTTCATCAATTTTTTTTTGCAAGCACCAAAAATAAATTTTATGATTATTTTGACCAAATTATCATATCATTAATTTTAAAAATTTTATGTATCTGTGTCCTATATTTCAAAAAATATTAGAAATTTAAGAAACTTTTTTTCTAATTTTGAAACCAGATAAATAATTAAATACATACATATAAATATTTATTTAATTCTGCTAAAAATTAATTATCATTTAATTTGTTCGAATTTAAAATATATATCTTTCACAGGATAATATAGATTCTTTCAAATTAGCTAAATTTATTTACATTTAACATATAGTTATCTTCGAAAAAAACATTTATATGCTAGATAAATTTCATTTCATAAATCAATGCAAAAGTTTTTTTACTTATTCGAATGAGGCACACAATATTTGCTGAAAACAATAATCTTAGAATTTTAAGATGTTTCAGTTTGCATTTAGTTGAGTTAGTAAAATATCTGAAACTTATTAACAATGTTAGATATTGACTATATTGTAAAATGTGGAGTAAAAAGTTTGTTTCAATCGTTAAAAACTCAATACACTTGAGCATCATCTATTTTAAATTTTACATTTTCATCCATTTTTAACTTTTGCGTTAAAAAAAATAAAATATTTAAAATTCCTCTAAATGAAAGCAATCTTGACTTAATTTTAATGTCATACCAATTCAATATAGATATTTTGTTCTAAAACGATGAATAATAAAAGCGATATAGATGAACCCACTTCGATCAAAACTAGCATTTATGGTATCCGTATTTCGATACGAAATTTGTATTCGCTTGAAAAGTGTGAACAGTAATTCAAATTAAGCAAATTCAAACCAAATTTACATATAAGATTTTGTATCGTGCGAAGCCAATCAAACAGAAGAATTTATAAATAGGTGCAAAATTCGATATTCTACCATTTTCAGTGCAAAAAAATCTGCACAGCTAACCGAACAAAGCTTTTTATCAATCATATTTTCAGAGAATAATTCAGGATAATTTTTAAATTTTATTCCTTCCAAATTTTAATTCATTGTCGAAAAATTGAAAGAATTTCTAATATTAACTTTTCAAAATTAGGGGAGAAAATAAAAATTAAAAAATTAAAGACAAGATTTGAGAAAAAAGGAGTTAATTTAATGAATCAGATTAGAATTGAATTTTATTAATAAAAATTGAAATTATTAGTTAGAATTATTAAATAAGTATATCTCAAATTAAAATTAAGATTAGAAAAATTTTATATACCATAAAACATAAAAGTCGCAAAAAAATTAAAGTAGATCATATTGAACCAATAGTTTTATGAATCGTTGATAATCACACATGACAAATATAACTAATAAAACTAAATAATTTTACAATTTAGTATGTGCCTGACTAAAGCGATCAAATTAGCTTATTTTTTTTTGAGTTTGTTTCAATTTTATTGCGATGTCTACGAGTTCGACCAAGTGTTAAATGTGATTTGCTTCAAAATGATGTGCTTAACAAGATTTTCAACAATATTGTGCCTAAAAAGATTTTCTTTAAGCAGAATTTTTTTTGCATGCACTTTATTTTATGTACGACAATTTCAGACCTCTATTTTGTATAGACTGAATTTTATGTAGTTTCTATATATCACAAATTTCTTCAAAGCAAATATACATTTAATACATCTTAAAGTATTACTATTCCTGACAATCTTTGAGTCAGAACATAATACTATTGTTGAGTACAAATATCCAGTATATTAAAGCTATTAGAAAACTAAATACCGTAAATAAAGCGGCACATAGAGAGAAAATTGAAAATAAACGATCATCTAAACGTAAAAAAAACAGAAATACAATTTTGATCTTTTTTTTTTTGAATCTAAAAAACAAAAAAAAATAAATTTTTTTGCTAGTTCTATATTTTTTAAAGAATACATAAAATTTTATATAGTAAAACTGTAATCGACAAAAGTTCTAGATCGATAGCTATTCTCAATGGAGCACACAAGTTGGTTGAAAGAAATTAATTAAGTAAATTGCATTAGGAAATAAACATCAAAGTTAACAAAATTAGTAATAGAAAATAAATAAAAAACAAATATATATTATATTATGATATATATATTTAAGAATAAAAAATTGCCAGAAGTTTAAGTATAGGGGTCGATTAATGAAAAGTTTTAAAAAGAAGTCTATTAGCGATTCCAGCTAGACCATATATTATGAAAAAATTTTATGACTAATATATCAGCTGAGAATTTGGTCCTTAAGATCAAGTTTTCATCAGGAAGCTCTAAAATTCACTATAGCAAAATTCTTTTGAATGAAAAAAAAAATTCATAAGTTCATATTAAATTGTTTTGTTGGCCCTGCGAAGAATTCAATTAAATGATATATTATCTTTCACCAGCTTTCCGACTAAATCATTGATTTTGATAATTTTTTGATTATTTAAAACTGATGGATAGCAATTGTACTTAACTTAATTTATCTATATTTGATTAAAATGGCCTATAAAACACAAAATATTTTTTCAATTTTCTAGTTAATAGCTCTTTATAAAATGATATTTTTGGTGAAGTTTTATCTTTAAAATCTCAATTTTATTGTCAGTTTTTAATTAGTTCATAAAAAGTATTTGCCATAAGATTGAAACAAATAGTTAATTGGAAAATATTACTTGAGCAACGATTCGATCCTTAATATTTGAAACACCTAAAGTGTTTGATTAAAAAGTATAGCATCAATTGCTCAAAATTATCAATGTTTATTTAAAAACTTTCATCACACTATTATTACTTATACTATTTTAATATTTTTTATTTCAACAACATCTAATAGAGCCTGACATAACTTCCGGCTATTTTCTCGATTTCGATCGTCAACTAATAAAGAAACGCCCGATAAACAGAGTTTTTCTCGTGATCACTAGAGACATTTGTGATGAGTTTTGTTTAAATTTTTAAACATTCAATTCAATTTTTTAAGAAGCAACTACTTCAAATACAGTCATTACGAAATATTGAATTGACAAAAATTATTACAAATCATATTTTAAATCAATGAAATTTAATACTTCATATGATGTGTCATAACAAAAAAATTCTTCAAATAAAATCTGCTATTCGAAAAAAAGATTTTTAATACAAAAATAATACAAAAAAAATTCTCAAATAATTTAATGAAAAATTCACTATAGTTTATAAATATAGAATAATTTAAAATGAATTATATATATATATATTGAAAAAAAAAATTATTCATAATATTTGAAAATTAAAGAATTGTAAAGAAGATGTAGTCAAAAAAATTTCCTAGACTAGCAGTACGAATTGTTTTCAGCTGTAAAATTTAGAATTTTTGACTTTTCTAATAGGCGTTGAATCAACACAAACTTTAAAAAAAAAATTGTATTAAATATACTACTGGTTTTAATTAAAGTTTAAAAATTATAATCATTAATTATATCTTATTAAATTAAACTTTTTCTTACCAATCAATAGTTGTAAGTGAAAAATTTCTACTAAATTACTGACGAAAGAAGAACCTTAATTTGATTAAACCACAAATTTTTTTATGCTGATCTTAAAGTAGATAAATATACTTAAAAATATTTTTAGGAGAAGACTAAAATGGTACAATCAGAACTTTACCTAGGAGGAAAAAAATTCGAGCTTTTTGAAAACTTTTGAAATTAAAATTAAATTGATATTTTTCAATGATGCTTATTAATGATTTTACACTGATTGCTAGGAAAATCAAATAGCTAAAGCGTATGTAAATCAAACAAGCAAGGAAAAAAATTCAAATATTCAAGAAAAACAGCTTTTTATATCATTGAATGTTTCCTGCAAATACTCATTCAAGTCAAAGTATAGGCTAAAATTTTCAAAAATTATTAGATTAAAGTATTGAAAAAAACGACGCAAAAGTATTTATAAAATTTACTTGAAAGAGATAAATTTATATCAAATCGATGGACCGCAGTATTGTTTCATTTTTGTCCTTATTATAATTTTTAATGATTGGCCTTAAGATAATTAATATACTCTCAATTAAAATTCTAGCTAGTTGAAAATGTGTAGTAAGAAAAATTTCACTCAAGCCAATTATGATCCAACAAAATCATCGTCCGAATCGAGTTGATTTAATTAACAAACAATCTGTCATTCATATTTTACTTAAATAAAAAGTACTGTTGGGAATTTCCATTCTTAAATCGAACTATTTTATCAGTTATTTATAAAAAAAAGACATTCAAACATAAAATTTTTTCATATTTAATCGAATCATCGTTTCATCTGTTTATACATTATATGTATTATCATTAATATTTAATATGAATTTTTGTAATTCATATGAAAATTAGACTTATTCCAAAATTTATTAAATCTTATGTCATATAGTTTTTCTTGATATATGGAGGAATCCTGCATAAAGATTTTTTTTGCAAGTGCCTATAAACTCAAAAAGATTCATGCGCTTGAAACGTCATCACTTGGAAAAAAAGTGAAATTAATAGTGAAAATCGTAGATTTCGAATTCAAAATATTTTTTTTCGTTTTACCTTATTTTATTTAAACATTTAAAATTTTTGATTCAATTTTTCAATCAAAAGATTCGAATTTTAAAATGTGTTAGTGCATAATTTTAAAGCTTTTCGTTTATGTTTTTTTTCAAAGTAAAAAATTTAATTATCTTGAAATATCTTATTCAAAAACATTAACTTGCTGACTAATTATAGTGAGAAATGAGAAAAAAACCATAGTCAATACATTTTCAATTAAAGTCAAGTTTATCTAAAATTCGCAGAAGCATCAATAAAACAAATATTTGCACAAACGATAGTATCTGAAATTTCATTTTTGATCGTTTTTTTTTTCGTAACTTAAATATTTTTAAATTATAAACTGTTTGGGTAGCGACATCTTATAAATAAAATATAAACAAAATAGATAAAATTAAATTTTAAAAATAATGATAATAATAAATGAAAAAAAAATTGAAATACGAATTGAAATAAATTTTTTTTTAAGAGAGGAGAAAAGTAACATTCAATTAAATAAATTTCTGAAAATTTTTAAAGCTCTAATTAATTGAAACAAAAGCAAATGTTTTTATATTTTTCAGTTTATTTAGATAAAATTGATTTTTTTAAATTCAAAATTAGCGCTTTTAAAAAGTAACGATTGATGAGCCATCTGAAGTGTGAATAGATGTTCGCCATTTTTGAGTCTTGCTTTGTATTTTGAAAAAAGGCGAAAAATAGTTTAATCGCTTTTTTTCTATTCTCTTATTATTTTGTATGATGTTATCTTATTCTCCAACTGGCAAACGGGGAATTTATTATTCGATTGTGATTGCGGTTGATAAATTTAGGGATTTGTTTTCATTTTTTTTTTTTTGTTTATATGAATTTTATTAAATATTCTTAAGTTAAAATCCCACTGCAACTATTTCATCATTTGTAAAAAAAAAGTGTTCTCTCTTTGTACTCTGTTGCTTAAAAGAACACTAAATAGAATTGGCTTTTACTACTCATAATCCTTCAATTATGTGTGCATCCAATATTGTAGATAGGATGTCTTTTGTACTCTGAAGTTAATTGTTTTGGTCTGATAGCAAGATTGTTTAGAATTAAATAAGAATACATTTTAATGACAATTCAAGTGAATACAAGTTCTTGGTCAACATTCTACTAAATTTTATTAAATTAAACAAAGAAATTAGATTCAATTGAAAGGTATTTTTCGATTCGTGCGCAAATGAACAAATTAATTTATAAAAATGGCAAATTCATCAACAACTAATTCTACAATGAGTATAAATACACCGCAAATGTCGCAATTACCTAATCAACCATTACATCATCAATCTATACAACATCCTCCCAAACCTCTCACACCAAATACTATGAGTTCATCACAACAACCAGGCCAATCATCGTCACAAATACCTAATCACTACGATCCAAACTTGAATCACAATCAAATGCTAAATCATCCGATGCCACCTTCTCAATACAATTTAAATTATCATCAACAACGTAAGTTAATTTTCATTTCATTTATTTAGATGACATATATTTTTTTTATTTATTATAATAAATTTTTTCATTTTATTCATGATTTTTATCTCAACAGCACCTATGCTACCACCAAATCAACATCCGCCTCCCCAATCGAATTACCTTCAACAACCTCCACCAACAATGTCAAACGGCATTCAGAACATTCAACAACACCAACAAAGAAATAAAATTCCATCACCTGCTCAAATCAGTCATTCACAATCAATGAATCATATTTCACATCAAATGACAAATGGTCATCATGATGATAGTCATACTAATATAGCTTATACAACAGCTCTTGATCAAGCATTTAACAAACCTTCCCCACTAAGTCCACAGCAAATTAATTTGCTAAAAAATCAAATATTGGCCTACCGTTATTTATCACGTAATATGCCGCTCCCACAATTTTTGCAAGCATCATTGCAATCTAAACAGCCCCAAATGCACCATCAACCTGTTCCATACAATAATAGATCACCAGATCATCAATCAATGAATCATTTGCAGCAGATGAGACCGCCATCTAATCAAAGCTTTTTAGTGCCGCCGCATAATCATCCTTTATCAATGCAACCACCTCATATTAGTCAGCAATCAACTCAAATGTATCATCATCATATGGCCAATCAACAACAAGTACCACCGCAATTTCAAATCCAGGCGCAAAATGCTACCAATCCACAACCTAGATTAACTACAGTTTCAAAGCCAAAAGGTATTGATCCAAATGAAATACTAAAAGAACGGGAAAATCGAATAGCACGACGAATCGCAAATAGAATAGATGAACTTGAAACGCTACTTTCAGATTTACCAGATGATATCAAAATAAGAGCACAAACTGAATTAAGAGCTCTTCGATTAATTGAATTTCAAAAGAAATTAAGACAAGATATTGTTGGTTGCATGAGACGAGATTCAACCTTGGAAACGGCTCAAAATCCCAAAATGTATAAACGCACGAAGCGACAAGGTCTTAAAGATGCAAGATTAACTGAAAAATTAGAGAAACAACAGAAATTAGAACAAGAAAAGAAGCGAAAACAAAAACATCAGGAATACTTGTCAGCTATTCTTCAGCATGCCAAAGAATTTAAAGAGTATCACCGTAATATTCAGGGCAAAATTAGCAAAGTTAATAAAGCAGTCGCAACTTATCATGCAAATACAGAAAGGGAACAGAAGAAAGAACAAGAACGTATCGAAAAAGAAAGAATGCGTCGGTTGATGGCAGAAGATGAAGAAGGTTATCGTAAACTTATTGATCAGAAGAAAGATAAACGTCTTGCATTCTTACTTTCACAAACAGATGAGTATATAAGCAATCTGACTGAAATGGTTATGCAACATAAAAATGAATTAAAAAAGAAAAAGGGTAAAAAAAAGAAAAGAAAGCAAAAAAAGTTTGGAGAAAATGGTGAAGGTGAAGAGAATATCGATGGCATAATAGATGAATCATCTCAAATGTCTGATTTACATGTGAATGTAATTGAAACAGCTACTGGAAAAGTATTGACTGGTAAAGATGCACCTTTATCGAGCCAAATTGATCAATGGTTAGAGACCCATCCTGGTTATGAAGTTGCACCTAGAAACGAATCATCTGAAGATGAATATGAAGATGATGATGAAATTGATGGAGATATGTCAACCTCACAACAAGCTGGCGAAACTACACCTCAAACAATAAATGAACAAAAACCTACCACAAATGGTGTAGAAGTCAGTGAAACCAAAACTAAAGAGATTATTCAACAAGCTAGTGCTGAAGATGATGAATACAAAGCTGGTGGATATCAAAATTATTATAATATTGCACATGCAATAAGCGAAAAAGTTTACGAACAAGCGTCGATTATGGTGTTTGGAAGATTAAAAGAGTATCAGGTAAAGGGTCTAGAATGGTTGGTTTCATTGTACAATAATAATTTAAATGGAATATTAGCAGACGAAATGGTAATTGTAGAATTTTTTTATTATTTTAGTCAATATTAAAAATAATGCTTATCTTATTTACTTTACACGTAGGGTCTGGGTAAAACGATTCAAACTATATCTTTAATTACCTATTTGATGGAAAAGAAACGTATAAATGGGCCATTTTTAATCATAGTGCCATTGTCCACATTATCTAATTGGGTGCTTGAATTCGAACGATGGTCTCCTACTGTAATCAAAATCCAATACAAAGGATCGCCATTGTATCGAAGACAATTACAAACCCAATTAAAGACTAGTAAATTTAACGTGCTTTTAACGACTTATGAATACATCATTAAAGATAAAGCACATTTAGCAAAAATCAAATGGAAATATATGATCATCGATGAAGGCCATCGTATGAAAAATCATCATTGTAAATTGACTCAAGTATTAAACACTCATTATATTGCACCACATCGTCTTTTGTTGACCGGTACACCACTTCAAAATAAATTACCTGAATTATGGGCACTTCTTAATTTTTTGTTACCATCTATCTTTAAATCGTGTAATACATTTGAACAATGGTTTAATGCACCATTTGCAACCACTGGTGAAAAAGTTGAATTAAATGAAGAAGAAACAGTGCTTATCATTCGGCGATTGCATAAAGTTTTAAGACCATTTTTATTAAGAAGATTAAAAAAGGAAGTAGAAACCCAACTGCCAGAGAAAACAGAATATGTAATTAAGTGTGATATGTCAGCTTTACAACGCGTAGTGTATAGACATATGCAGACAAAGGGAATTATGTTAACTGATGGATCTGAAAAAGATAAAAAAGGTAAAGGTGGTGCAAGGACGTTGATGAATTCCATTATGCAATTAAGGAAGATTTGTAATCATCCATTTTTGTTTGAAAATTTAGAACAAGCTCTAACTGAAGGTACCAATGCGAATTTCGTCAATGGTCCAGAATTATATCGTGTGAGTGGCAAATTCGAACTTCTTGATCGTATTTTGCCCAAATTCAAACAAAGTGGCCATCGTGTGCTTTTATTTTGTCAAATGACAAGTTGTATGACAGTGCTAGAAGATTTTTTCACATTCAGAAATTATTCATATCTACGTCTAGATGGTACGACTAAGGCCGAAGACCGTGGCTTGCTTTTGAAACAATTTAATGAAAAAGATTCAGACATTTTTATATTTTTGCTTTCTACTAGAGCTGGTGGTTTGGGGTTAAATTTACAAACAGCAGACACAGTAATTATTTTTGATAGTGATTGGAATCCACATCAAGATCTACAAGCTCAAGATCGAGCACATAGAATAGGTCAAAAGAACGAAGTAAGAGTTTTGCGTTTGGTAACTGTAAATTCGGTTGAAGAACGTATTCTTGCAGCAGCCAAATATAAATTAAATCTTGATGAGAAAGTTATTCAAGCTGGTATGTTTGATCAAAAATCAACAGGCGTTGAACGAAGACAATTTTTACAAGCAATTCTAGCGACTGAAGATTATGATGGTGAAGAGGATGAAAATGAAGTACCTGATGATGAGACGATCAATCAGATGATCGCTCGTACAGAAGATGAATTTGAACTGTTTCAAAAAATGGATATTGAACGAAGAAGAGAGGAGGCCAAAAATCCAAAACGCAAACCAAGATTAATCGAAGAAAATGAGTTACCTTCTTGGCTTCTTAAGGATGATACCGAAGTTGAACGTTTGACTCATGAGGAGGAAGATGAAAAAATGTTTGGTCGAGGTTCTAGACAAAGAAGAGATGTTGACTATACAGATAGTTTAACAGATAAACAATGGTTACGAGCAATAGAAGATGGTGATTTAGAAGAAGATCTTGAAGAGGATGTTGAAGAAGATAAACGACAGAAAGAAAAAAAGCGTAGGGGTAAAAAGCGAAGAAGGAATAGTGATTATGAAGAAGAAAAAATTCCCAAGAAACGAGGGCCTAAAAAAAGAAAAAATATCGAAACTCCTAAAATTTCAAAATCAAACGAAAAATTATTAAATCAAATGAAAAAAATTCTCTCAGTTGTGATTGACTACAAAGATGCAGATGACCGAATATTGAGCGAACCATTTATGAAATTGCCATCGCGCAAAGAATTACCAGATTATTATGAAGTAATTAAGAAACCAGTAGACATTAAAAAAATCAAATTAAGATACAAAAATAATAGGTATAAGTCACTAGATGATTTTGAGAGCGATTTTATGTTGCTGTGCAAGAATGCTCAAGCTTATAATGTTGAGGGATCTACAATATTTGAGGATTCAATTGTACTTCAGTCAGTATTTACGAGCGCACGACAAAAGATCGAAGCAGCTGAATCAGATAATTCAGAAACTGACGCTGAAAATAACGATGAAGATGTGACTGAAAATTCAAGTGATGAGGACTGATCGATTGTAAAAACTTTATAATTAAATTACAATTAATTGTAAGTACTACAATCTCACAAATTTAGTCATTTTAAATGTGAGCAATAATGATATTATTGTGTGTAAAATTGTTATCATCTCATCAAACTACAATTTTGATCACTTAGTTTGGTCTGCCTCATCCGATCGCCATTCATCTTAGTCTCTCACTTCGTGAATTCGTACATATATATAAATATATAATATATTATTTCCTTCACATACACTTGTGTCTAGGTAGTGCATTAAGTTAACTTCTTGAGTCTAGTAGAATGCTTTGTACAGATGTTATATTTTAAAATATTTTCCAATTATATAGTATTTTAGAATTTTTCATTTTTTTCTTTTGTAGCTAAACAATGATTCATCTTTTTGATATAAATTCGATTTACCCCGATTACATTTGTAGGAATGTTGTGCAACGTGATTTCGATGGATACTATGATGGAAACAAGATAATAAATTATTTATTTTATTAAATTCTAATTACGCCTCCGTATTTTTAATTTGTAAAATTTTTTCTTAATAGACAGAAAATTTTCTCAAGCGATTAATTGTTTGATTGATTCTTATTTATTTTGAAATTCAAAAATTTGAAATCTGAATTTTTTCCATCATTTGATGTGATAATTTTATTCGATTTCACAAAATCGCGTAAACAGCCATTCATCTTAATCAGCAATTCTTCGTCATTGCAATGTGCATTTTATGTTGCATTTTTATGTATTTCGTGAAATTTCAATAGTTTCATCATCGATCAGAATTGTTTGATTATTTACTAATCATCGGTGGTTGGTGTTTTGCATTTTTCGACACATCAATTAAATCATGTTGAACATGGTGGAATAAAAAAAAATTATACTATTTGGCTTATATGGTTGATAAGCACGTTTTGAATTTCAAAATATGAATCTAAACTTTTCGAAGTTGACATTTAACTTTTTGTATAAAGAAAATGAGTTTTTTAAATATTTGTCTTCAAATAGTAAAAAAATAACAACAATCGATGTTAAACAATGTGTCATCAAATCAAATAAAGTACCATTAGCTACTATTCAATGTGTCATTTGATGAAACGATTTGATAAGTCAATAAATTTGCATGGTTCAAGTATTTATGTTATATATATATTAGACGTTAATATAAAATTGGATCTCATGAATAACATTTAATCTATAATAACATGTCATTTTAAATCATTTTTATTTTTCATGTCTCCATATTGGCTATCCGCTATCGAGAAAACCAAGAGGTATCGATTATCAGCTTAAAAACATTTGCATATATTGGTGTTGAGATCAATCTTAGTGCTAGAAATTAAAGAGCGTTAATAATCGTATGATATAATAGAACGCATAAAATAACCTATGTTTTATTCTAATAAAGTCTATCGATTGTCAGCATTCTTATCGCATATGTTCATCAGGCTAAATATCGATGCATTCAACAGCACACTTTTTATGTCTACCCGCTAATGTGTCGGATGGATAACATTAATAGTAGTGGTAACTCTTAAGCTAAATAAAAGTTTATATTAAAACCGATAGATAAATTTATATGAGAAACGCATATTATAATCAAATCGAATGCTCATAGTGAAATTCATTACAATTAAAGTGAGAGTGGGCTGGTGCATTTGCCATCTCCAGAATTTGTTTGCTAAGATATTTGCGTCAGATAAACATCAATTTCGAAAATTTGACTAATGATTCATTTAAGACTAAGCAGTTTAAGCTTACTTCTCAACAAAAAGCCACACGGATCTCTCTTAGCGCTAATCTGATACCTATTATTTGATGAAATTTGCCGACCTTGCTAAACATAAAATAATGAACATTGACTGTATTCATTTGTAATTTGAAATTTGTGTGTTTCAGTCTGCAACGCTAATTTTTTTTTCACTTTTTTTTTTCGAAGTTTTATATAAAAGGTAAGATTTTTTTTATAATTTTATTTTATTTGATTATTGTACTCATAAAGCTAAAAGTTTTAATCTCTAAGAAATTCAATTTACTCAAAAAAGTTCTAAAAATTCTAATTATTGAAATTCTAATAATTATTTTTCATGAGTGTTTTGATTAACGAATTTCAATTTTAAAACTTTCTTTAAATTTTTTTTTTCTTTTATCAGATTCTTAATTTATCAACTTTTTGTTATCTTCTCAATTTTCGTATTCTAAAATGTCAAAAGTAATTCTTTTCTCACTTGTCTTTACTTCTTTCATAGTTTTGAACCTTAGCGAAATGACAAACCAAGTCATTTTAGGCAGGTACAAATTAGAAAAATCAGAAAATTTTGATGCCTTTTTAAAGGAAATCGGTCTTGGTCTTTTAAAAAGGTAATTTTTTATTTTTTTTATTTTGAAAATCTTTAGAAATTACAATCAGAATTATCATTATTATTTATTATTATTTTCCACATTGTTTATAATAGACAAGTTGCTAATTTAGCTTCTGCCACAGTTGAATTTAAAGTTGATGGCGATATATGGACTATGAAGACTACCTCAACATTTAAAAATAGTGAAATCAAATTCAAATTGGGTGAAGAATTCGACGAAGAAAGACAAGATGGAGTAAAAGGTAATTTTTTTTTAAATAATAAACATTAATTGTTATTAAACATTATAAATGAAATCCCTTATATTGATAATAATTACTGATTTATAATTGTTTATTTTTTTCATAGTTAAATCAACTCTAACATTGGAAGGGGATGTTCTAACACAGGTTCAAAAAGGCGGTAAATCAGGTTAGAAACAATTTTTAAAATTTTTTACCTTTTTCTTGATGCAGTCTTTTTTTTGCTTTAAAAATTAAAATAAATATATATTATTTATTGAAAATTGATTCAATTGTTGGTGCGAAATTAGTAACTTAAAAAAAAAGTAATTCACATTACAAACTTTAGGAAAAAATTACGTTAATTAGTTGTAGTCAATTACCGATTAATTAATTTGAAATCTTTTTTAAAATAATTTCATGTTTCTTATTTTTTCTCAAAATCAGATGTTACACTTGTTCGAACATTCGATGCTGATGGATTTACTTTAGTTTGCGAAACAAACGGTGTCAAAGCTACCAGACATTACTCAAGAATAAAATAAATTATATAACTTAATAAACATTTAGCAATTAAATTATTAATTATTATGGCGAATTAACCAGATTGGTGTTCTTTTTTACCCAGCTTATCAGAATACACTTTATAATTTATTGTGAATTATATTTGAATAAACTTTTGAATCGCCCAATATTGTATCTTTGTTTACTTTTTATCTTCTTTAAAAATTATTCGGATATTTTTATTTTTCTCAAATAAATGCATCTCTTCGCAATAAAAATATTTGTATCATGAAAAGATACAAATTTTTAAAAAAATATTCATTAATGCATTTTGATATATCTTATAAAATTTTCTCATTAGATATTTTAAACTAATAAAGAAAACTATTTGTCAAATTTTCAGGTTATTCGAATAAGTTCTATTTAATTAAGAAACAAATATTTTTAGAATTATTTTTGTCATTCATAATTCACTCGAATCTTCGTGCTCGAGAAAGAAATTTTCTTTATGATTAGATTAATTTGTTGTCTATATATGCATTTTCTCAAATTCATATAAAATAATATTAAATTTTATATACTTCTATTATATTAAATATAAAGTTTTCCAATTTTTAAGAATTAATACTTTTTTTCTCGATATAATGTGAATTAACAATATTTTCATCCAATAATAATTATTATATTGATTAAATTAATCTCATTCTATTAAAATGAAATGAATCATTTAATATGTTGGTTAAAAATTACGAATAACACTTTTAGTGTAAAAGTCTAGTATTTTTTTAAATATTAGATCTATTTCGACTTTTTTGATATTTATGTAAATTATTCTTGATAAATTTTTAATTGCATATTTCTTACCAATATAATTATCGCAATCATCACCTTAAATTTTTCCGATAAATTGAAAATGAAACTTTTTTCTGTTATTATTGAAGAACAATAAAAAATATTCACTTTTAAGAAATGTTTTTTAAATATTTTTAAAAATATAATTTAATTAATCACATAAGTTTAATTTTTTATTCTTCTCAAATTATTTATTTAAAACGTTATTTTATTTACCATTATATTTACTTTCTTAACTATTATAGTTTAGTTAATTAGTATCTTATCAAGATGGTAAACTGTGTGTTAAATTTGTTCCGTGATACCTTTATTCGTGTTTTCATAAGGCATATAATTAAATAATTTAGTATCAAGAGAAAAAAAATTCAATTACAAGGATTAAAGTGCATTTTTAATCACTTTTTAGTCAATGCACTTGAATATGAATAATTGAGCACCTATCAATCACTTCTTACCTACAAGAGCGTTCGGCTTTTAAGACTTATAGGAGTTAGCAGTTTTTTATTTTTACAATTATTCTCATTAGAATCATGGCTTCGAATCCTAATCAATTCTTCTAATATAAAAAATCCCTAAGATAATACAAGCCAACAATAAGGCATTACTTTATAAGTTGTGTTTTTTGATCTCTATCGAACAATGTACTTTCTAATATTTTCTAATATTAAATTACAGGTTTATATATTTATGAATATACATATTGATTAAATTTCACTTTTCAACAAGTGATCACATTTAACCTTCAAATAATAGTGACTATCGATATTCAGAATAAAATATTGCCTCGGCTTGCAAAATAGCTTGCAATGATAAAAATTTGAAATAGTGACTGTCATATTCATTTCTCAAATGCAAAATTCTATCAATTTCAATCAAATTGTTAAATAAGCGAACAGAAGAGATATTTAAAAGATTATTCAAATGGAATATATTTATTGGTTATTATGATTGTAGTACAAATTATTAACTTCTTTTGAATTAATAAATTTACGAAAATTGAACTTTTCGATTCATCAAATAAAAAATATAAAGTTAGGTTTAGAGTTTCCT
>BLXL01009970.1:0-42412 GCA_023170135.1 Acarapis woodi | reverse complement strand
CGAAAAATTAATGAATTTAGAAAAAATATTGTTTAAAGAATTTTAGTTGTAAATATTATAATGAGTCGTAAATTACAGCGAAACATTAAACTAATTTTCTTAAAAGTTTTATTATCGTGAAAGATAAATGAAAATAAAATGTATTGAAAGATAATGAATTGAGAAAAACGAATCGATTAAAATTTATTAAATAAAGTTTTTATTGAGAAAAAATCGGATTCAAGGATTTAAAAAAAATAAGTATACGTATAAAATAGGTCATAATAATAAAATAAAAATTATAATTTTCAATCAATTCTAAATGAAAATTACAATTTCTTCAACAAAAATGACTTCATTCAATTTTGAATCTAAACAAAATAAAAATAATTTATTACTTTTTTTTTTTTGCCATTAAAAGTATTTTGTATTTACGCAATGAATTTTAGCTGCAGTAAAATTTAGATTGACGGTCAATATTTTTTTGTTTAAAAGTGGTCATACTTTTTTGTTTAATTTTAAGTACAGATAAACGTTTGTGATACGATAAAAATTTATCATTTTAAGTAATAAAAATTTAGGTGTCATTTTCGATATATTTTTAATATTGACTCGCATAATAGATGTCAGGTCATATATTAATTGATTGTTAAAAGTAACTTAAATTAATGGTCAATATATATTTTTTATGATGAATCGATAGTTTATTAGCAAGTGATTATAAATTAAGTATTCTATTTTGTCATTATTCATTGAAAAAAAAATTTATGTTTAAATATTGACGAATTAATTTTAAAAAACGTATTCAAATATAATAATAATTATTAATTATTTATTTTAAAATTAGAAATTCACATAAAGTAATCTTTCGATAAGTCTTAGTAAAAACTAATTTTTTCTTTGTTTTTAAATCCTACTTATCAGTTTTTTAGAACATTTATCAATAATCATGAATAATAAGCTAACAAAATTAGTTTTGATATTTTTTTGTTTCCCTTAACAATTTTTCTTGAGAACTTATTATATAATTTCTTAAAATAAGTTCAAAATTTGACAATTTTTTTTTCAATTTCTGTTTCACATTTTTTCCCGATTTCTTTTATTCTGTTAGTGGAAATAAATGGTAATTTTTGATATATGAAAGTGAGTAATTCTGAAAATTAGTTTGTTTCAAATTTTTAAAGTTTATTCTAATTTTAATATTATTGAATTCCAAACATTCGAATAATAATTAATCTAAAATTGCATTGAAATAATGCTAATTTTTTATGTTTTTTCATTCAAAAAGTAAAGAATTATTTGATTTCAAGAAATTTGCCAAGTGCTAATAAAAAGTAATTTTTGTACTTGATATACAAGCTAATTAATTATTTCTTAATGTAGAACTTCATTTGAGAATTTTATTCTTAATGATTTGACTCAGTAGAAAAATTCTTTATAAAGTAACTTAAAAAACAATCGATAATAGATCTATTATATATGGTTTGAAAAATTTATAACAATTTTTTTACATTAATTTATTTAGCAGGTAAGAAAAATCTTATGAATGCTAATTTAATCTTGACATTTTTGAATAAATCTAATAAGTTTATTGTAAAACAAGTTGGTCAATAAATTATTAACAAAAGGATTATTTTTTTATAATTAATTAAGCAAGCAATCATTAAAACTGATTTTTATTTTGAGAAATATGTCAATGATCCGATATATCTACATCTTTACATTTAAATAATTCGATTTTTATTCGAAATGTGGATTATAGACGGTTAGAAATATTTTTTTTTCGGGTAAAAAAGTTATCAAACATTAAATATATTTAATAGAATTTTATAATTTTAATTTTATTTATTCAAATAATTTCTTAAAAAACATAAATTCTCAAATCAATAAAATTTTTATAAAAAAATCAGTATGTTGTAAAATTTGATTAAAATATGATTTTATGTTACCTGAATATGGAAGATTACCTACTTAAAAAGTCATAAAAATAATAAAAACATAGAAAAATAATTATTTAATTTCATTAAAAAAAACAATACGGCTATCTTTTTAGCACTCAATTATTTATCTTGTTTGAAATCAAAACGATCTAGAATTTGAAACTCATTCTTTAATCAACAAATTCACATAACTACTGAATTGATAAGTCAAAATTTTGATGTATTGAATCAAATTATAAAGTTGTCAAAAATATATTTAAACGATCGGTATTTAACCGAGCATTATTAAAATTTTGATTATACTTTATACAACCGAAATTATGACGACTAATTTAAAAAATTGATTGTATCATATACTTTCATATTTTTTCGTTTTTAAAAATATTAGCATCACAAAATTTTCGTATGATTTTTTTTGCATGTTTAATGATTTTCAAAATCCATATTACCTATCAAATTTAAAAACGATACAAAATTATAAAGTGTTTTAAAATAATTTTAAAATAAATTTGGAATATTTTAATAGAGCTATTTATGTTTTGTGAATCAAATTACACAAATTTTCAATTTTAACAAAATAGTCCTTAAATTTTTTTATAATTTATTCATAGTAATTTGATTAGCATTTACATTAATTTAAATTTCCCCTTAAAAAGAAAATTTATATCATCAGAATATGAATCATTAAACATTTTCTCAAGAAATTTTGTAGCCTTCTGAAATAACAATCATTTTTTTTCGATTTTTTTCAATCAGTTTTATTTGATTCCGCAACAAATTCCAGAAAAATTATTTATCAATTTTATTTTATACACATCTATTTATTATTTTTAAGAATATTGATCTAAAACTACGATTTTAATAGATTTTTCAAATGTTATCTTTTTCTTTTTTTAACAAACTAAAATAAAAAATATAATTGGTCAAAATTAATGATACGAATTGAAGATTATATTTTTTGTGCTCATTTTAATTATTATTTTTACTATCATTATATTTATAAATTTATTGATTTTTCCTGATTTCGTCTCTTTATAATCGTATAATTATTTTTAATAAAGAATTTAATCAAAATATAAATTAATTCTCCTGTATTAACTAAACTGTCTTATAACAGCGTGAAGAGTTTATCAATCAATATTTTTTTCTATTATGCTCAACCCTTGACTTTTTTAGGGATGATTTTAATACTCTTGACGCTTCTTGCCGATTCGACATTTACAATAGTGTTTAAATTTTTAGTTGAACTAAGGGCAATTTACATGCATTGAGTTATGCTTTTGAAATGATTTAAATTAGAAATTTTTCTTTGCCTCTTTAACTATATATGAGTACGTCAAAAAACACGGCCTTTTGCTTATTTTACATTTGAGGGACACTACGAAAGACATTTTTTTCAACTCTGATCTCGATTTGCCCCAATTGAGAAAAGTTTTTAAATTTTCTTAGTTACACTTTTAATGCATATTATTAAACAATATTAAAAAATTTTGATAGGAAAAATTTATTGGTAAATTTGATTTATCAAACCACTTATAAAGTTGAGTAATCGAATTTTCAAAACAAACTTTTATTTGATTTATAAATGGCAACGACTTTTATTGTCAATGCGAAAATTTTAGAGAATAAGAATTCTCAAGAGCTTACTTCCTTTTAAAATATTTTGAAGTTTTTTTAACTAAATCTAACTTTTTCGATCAATTATTGCGGAGTAAAGTTAAATTTTTAAGAAATCTATACATTTTACTTTTCAATTATTTTTCTTATATCGAAATTTTTTAAATGATATTTTTCAAACTTTTTTATTTGATTTTTCCTTGCAGACATCGAATGTGATGGTTATATATTCTACTTTTCGAATTCTTCGATTAATCACCAAAATTATTCAATTCACGAAGAAACCAACATTTATAACAAAATATGTAAACTTAACGATTCAAAGATATACATGGGCGTTTGTCTTTTTGTTTTAATTAGTCTGTTATAAACAAAAAAAATTTTCAGTTATTAAATTATGTTTTTTGATCTTGATTTTGTTATGTTTTTGTTTCGCGTTCAAAAATTCGAATGACTTAAATGAAAATTGTATAAAATTAATTTGAATGATATTATGTTGAACTAATTCAAACGAAAATAAATTGAAAATTTCTTCAAATTTTTTTTTATGAATAAATTTTATCTTCTCCACAATCAAAATTTTCAATTTAACAAATTATGATTTTAAATTTTAAATGTGTTATTTTCAGTGCAGCTGTGAAATTATGATTTTCATATTACCACGGTTAATTTCGAATACTTTGATTTAATCATTTATTTATTATAATAAATTAGACAAGAGAAATATTCCTACTATTCCTACGTATTTCCCAAGTGATCTTTATATTCACCTTTCATTTTTCCTGTTTGAAATTATAATAATGATCATTAGAATTACTAATAGTAGAAATTATGAGACAAACTTTTTTTTTTAGAAACTATTATATCAATTGAATTGTTTGACAAATTAGAAAAAAAACACACTCGACACTTTGTATTTAGAAAAAAAAATTCTGTCCATCCATTTATTTAGTTGATTTTATGAAAATACATGCGAAAATTACAAAACTAATTATTAATTTAAGACTTAACTCAATGAATTTCAAATAATATTTAGTATACAAACAAGCTTTATTAATTTCAATAATTTTTATAGAAAAAATTTAGTTATTATTCACCTTAAATTAAATTTTAGTATCTATTTAATATGTGAACTAATAAAAAGTTTGAAAAATCTGCTCAAATACTTATTTATTTCATATATATAGGAACTATTTACAAAGGACAATTATTTTGATTGCAAATTTTTAAAATGCCAAAAGGTTGATCAAAAATATCTCAAAAAATTTAAATTTTAAACTACAGATTATAAATATTTGATCATTCGAGTGGTTTGTGTATTAAAAGTAATTAACTGATTTAAAACAATTTCAGAAGTTATTAGTATACAAAAAAATTAAATTAATTTAATCTGTTGTCAAATTGCATCAATCATCAAATTTAATGTGTTTATTTCATATAATAGCATTTTATTTATTATTCAAGTTTTAAAATTTAACTGTTTTTCGAAAATTATATATTTTTATTGTCACAATTATTATTCGTGATTCATACATTAGTGTAAAAACTGTTTAATTTTTATTATAAATACGCCCTCGTCAAAACTTTGTCATCATTTCAAATCGAACAATGTTAGCAGCCACAATTATTTGAATAGATAAATTAAATCGCATCTTATTTGAAAATCAAGACCAAAAAATTAATATAAAATTAAATTTTCGCAACAACTACTGTGTGACAAGAAAAAAAAATTACTTTCACTGAAATTTAGTTAAATAAAATCTCGATTTTTGTGTTTTTTCTTTGGAGATAAATATTTTTTCTACAATCTTTGAATCAAATTCCTTAGCACATCATGCATGATAAAAAAAATTAGAATATTTGTTCCAAACAAATATATATAGATTTATCAATTTATTTTAATTTGTTGATCGATACGCCGCATTCAAAACCTGAATTTTTTCATTTGAGAAGTACGTGAGCTGAAATTAGTTAATTTTCTTGGAAAATCTTGTCAGTTTACAATAAAAAAGGAAAATATCATTTGAAAATAAAAAGTTCTCAAAAAATCAAGAATGTTTTGTAAATGATAATACTAAAATAGATAAAAAAAATTTAATCTTAAAATAAAGTTTAAGATTTAGAATAAAAAGATAACGATTAATAAATTCACAAAAATAAATAAAATAACTCTTGAAAACTGAACTAAAAACTAAAGAAAAGAATTATAATTTTTCATTCACTCAAATTCGAGCTAAATGGAAAATAAATCAAATTCAGATAATTTACAATCAAAAATAGATAAAAAAACAGAAAAATTACATCTAAATCTACAGACCCCATTGCATGTCAAAGAATTAATTAACGAACTTAACGAAAAAACGAAGCAACGAAAACACAGGTTTGTATCTTTTTTGCAAATTAATGATTTCAATTTAAGCTTTTTTCAAATAGAATTTTCCGTGCGAATATAAAAACATAAAATTTACTCTTTCCGTTTAAGATGATCGAATCAATAAATAATTTTTCATTTCAAAATTACCATAACTAAAAGGCGCTAATTTTTTTATACACAATTAATTTTTTCTGTGAAATTCAATCGAGCTAATTCACTGAAGAATATTAATTACATAATTTTTAGTAATAAATTATATAATTTGCATTGATGAAAAATTTAGTATCATATTTATCAATTCAATGTTCATAAAACTTTAAGCCTAAATTATTCACAGTAATGAAGAATAAATTTTTTTTTGTTTGAGATTTTTTTAATTGTAATTTTCAATAAAAGTGGTCTAATACTTGCAGAGGTATAATTTCATGAAGGCATCAAATTTTTTAGATGACTATTGAACCTTAACAAAAATGCCATTCAGGTTTGCAAATTTGACCCAATTTTCGAATTTTCGTTACATTTTTATAAAGAATATTTCCTTAATGATTAATTTCAATTGTTCCCGATTTTTCCTTCTTAATTATTATCGATTCGTTCCAATTATTTTTTTGCATAAATTTTTTAATTTCTGCTCGTTGAAATATCTTTTATAAGTGAAATTTTTCTAATTCTAAAATTTTTATAAATTATTTATCTGGAATATATTGTTTGAGATGCATTTTATGACTTGCATAAAAATTATTCATAGTATCAACATATTGATTCATATTCTAATTCAGCCCTGAAAATTCATTTTAATTAAAAAAAAAAATAATAATGTGAAATATATTTCATTGTAAACAAAATAAAAAATTAATATATATATATTTCATATTTTATTTATAAACGTTATAAATAAATACTCGAATGGTAAATGAACGTTTGAAAAAATGTTTAGATCTACACTCTTTTATTATTTACCTTATCGATTTCAAATAAAGAAAAAACTTGAATTAGAAAAGTATTGAAAATCAAAGTGATGGGCTAGCTGAATTTCTCCTTAATTTTTACAACTCTGTAAACTTAAAAAATACGTGTCAATATTACTAATTTTTCAGTCTAAATCTCAAAATTTAAATTTTTTTTATTTCTACTTAAATTGATATATTTTTTTTTCAAATTACTGATTGATCTAATCAATAAATTAAATTAACGCCTTAGAATTATTTAGAATTTTTCTATTTTAATGACACATCAGTAATTTAGAAGCAAATCAAAGTTATCCGAAATTTTCACAAACTCAACCCTTATGGTCAATTAATGTTCATTAAAATGCAGAATAAAAATCGACAAGAGAAGAATTTTCAAAAAACTCTATCAATTAGTGACAAAAAAAATTTTTTAATAAAGAATTCTAACTAATAAAACTTGATTGATACATTTAGATAAGCATATTTATATTTATTTAAATAAATTTTATGAGATTTTTAGAACAACCAAGACTGATCCCGACTATTGTTTATCAAAATAATATTTTCAAATTAAAAAAACTAAATGAGAATCGAGGTCATAAAAAATTAATTTTTTTTCTTGTTTTCAATTCTCAAATCATTACAAAAAAAATTTTAAATCATTTTTTATTAGATTGTTGTATAAATGGTATTGAAAAAGATTAAGGCTAAGATTCCTAAAAGTTTTTTAGAGAAACACAAAAAAAAATTTTGATTAAAAAAATTTATCTAGTAAATTTGTTCTTCCTCTTAATAATTTTTTTAAACATAAAGGTGGTGACTTTTACAGATATGATTTCATTGTAGCATAAAAATAAAAAATTAAAAGATCCTATCTTTTCCTTGTTGCCCATTAAATTTCTAAAATAAAATAATAATTTAGCAGCAGTATTTTAGTGTTTGATCGTTAAAATTGGTTTTTTTTAAATTTATAATTAATTTTTACTTATTTTGTTTCTTACTTTACTGGCTAAAAATTAAAACAAAATCGCCGTTAAATCTCGATTCATCTTTTATTATTCATGTGTGTAATCTCATCTAACAGCAAATCAAGCGAATTTATGACTAAATTCATCACGAATAAGTCAAATCAAAAATTAGGTAACAATATTCTAAGTATAGACAATAGTAATTCAAAGACTCGTAACCATTTGGTCAAAAATAATAAAAGTGTATTGGATACAGTAGACAAAATCAAAAAAATTGAAATTAATGATATAAATGTGAACAGCGCCACTAATACAGGCCAGTTTAGTGACTACAATAATGTAAGACAAAAAAATACAGCCTCTGCAGGTGGAGTAAATGTATTTGAAGAACCATGTCCTCAAACAATCGAATACAAACCACAATTTAACAATCATATATCTTATTTAAACATTATTGAGGAGCTTGCTTCTTCACTTTCAGTTAATCAACAGATCGATCTTCAGCGAACGGTGCAAAATGAAAAAAAATCATCGAAGAATTTTTTTCGAATTTCTCCATCATTAACCGCCAAGCGGCAACGGGTATTAACAGAAAATAATTCAATCGAATTCAAACGTAAATCAGATTTAAGTAATAGTCAAACTAGTTTAACAAGCAAAAATCAAGATCGTTTTGTAGACAGTTTAGTTCTAAATATTCAAGTCGATCCTAGAAACTTGCTTCACACACAGACAGATTCAAGTGAAAGTGCAAATTGTGTTCCATCGTTAAATCGTAAAAAATCATTCATCAAAAGTAATTTATCTATTGCATCAGTGAATCATTTTCAACATCCTATCGATACGGTTACAAAAAATTCACCAAATCATACAAGTCAATTCAAATTAATAAAGCTCAAAAAATCAAATAGTTTTAGTTCGACAAGCTCAATCACACCTTTTTCACGATCATGGTTCAAATCATCCACAGATGTTTTTGATAATAACTTTATTAAATCTAAAAATCATCTACTCACAACAAAAAAATTAATCACAAGCGATAATCATTTATCTTATTCGACTAAAACATCAGTGGACTCAAATTTTACGGAACAAATAATTAATGATCGACCAAAAAAGTCATCAAATAATTGTGAACAAAAAACCAAAACCATATCGACTGAAAATAAAAAAAAATTTACGAGAAATCGAATTTGTAAGAACTGTTTATGTTGCAACGATTATCTTCGAAAGGCTGAAAACAGCATGTCGAATGGATCGAATGCTGCAGCACATGCAATAATGCAGAAAACTAATGAATATTTAAATCACTTAAGTGCTCAACAATTAAATCAATTGATATTGGACAAGGCGTTCATACCACAGAAGAATACAGTAAATAGTACACAAATTAAAAATTTAAGTAATCATGGCAATGAGACTGTTCATAATAGTGAAAGCAGTGAACAGTTGCAAAAACTGTCATGCCGAAAATGTAGATTAAATCGAACGGGCATTGTACGACGCTCGCACAACAGTAATACAAAATTTGTACGAAATCTTCATCATTCAACAATGAATATGAATCGAAGAAATAGTTGGAATGCTTTCAAAGAGTATAGTAAAGGATCAATCAAGCGATTAAAGAGACATCAGAAACGATTATCAACATATGCAAGGGCGATGCGTAAACAATATAATCATACAGCAAGTTGTCTGGCAAGCGATCAAAATTTAAGTAGTGATAATCAAGTACAACATGCCGTTTTTACCGATATGATTTTAAATGCTATTAATACAAATAAACAACTGAACGATTCATCAGTCTTTTGTAAAGAATGTTATCTTGAAAAAATGTTCACTCAGCAACATAATGAAATAATAAATAATGATTATCAAAAGAGTTCGATATGCTTAAGTTGTTTAAATATAAATAAAGCACTTTCTATAATCAATGGTCAGGCAAATTATAATCTGCCCTCATCTTTGCCACAAAATCGAAAAGTGTCACCGAATAAATTTATTAATGATACGTTTGTAGATCGATTTTTTGATGTTGAACAATGGCGCAAAAAATTACGAAAAGAACGTCTTCGAAAAAAAGAGCGCAATGTGCTAATGACAGTCTCATCGATTGCTATTATTGTATTTATAGGAATTTCCTATTTCGGCACTATTCTATTTCTTAGACTGACTAGACTACAAAATGGCGACTAATCCAAAGATGATGAGATTTTAATTTATTATTATGAATAATCAAATATAATTAGATTCAATTCTAAAATTTTTATTTTTAAAATATTCGTCTACTTTTTAAAGTGAGATATAAGTTGCTTAATTGTAAATCACACTGATGATTTAAATTGATTATATACTTTTAATAATGAAAATATTGATTCATAAACTGATGAATAAATTCTGCTTTAACGGGCAAGATTTGAATAAAACATCGCAGATTATTTGTTTTTTAAAAATATTTCGCAAATCGAAAAGTCGAATGTGAAAATTGTGCTATAAGGAATTATAAATTGTGATAAGATTTCAAAAATTGATTATCAATTTTTGACAAGTAACTTAAAAATCAAATTTTTATTATACAGGCCAATTTTAGATTCGAAAATTTTCTATAAAAAAACAATGATTTGAAGTTATCAAATGTGTCAAAAAATTAAATCACGAAGTTAAATACAGTTTATGAAATTCACAGACTATGTTCATTAAGTCAATTCAAGTAAATAATGAAAAAAAATTCGACAAAAAGAAAAGTATTCAAGAAATTTTAATCATTTGAGAAATAATTAATCAAAAAACGAAATAATCTTCAAATTCATAAATTTTAACATGAATTTTTTTTTACTCAGAGTTTGAATTGAATAATCATAAAATTAAAAGGAAAAAGAATTTTTAATGATTGCCGTAATTTGTTTGATAAAAGAAGCATACATTCAAATTATAGAGAATTCATGTGAATTAAAAATAAATTTATTTTAAAAAATTAATGCGAGAAAAATAATTTAATTAGAAAATTCCTTTTTCATAAGACAATTATAAAGTCTAATTATCAGAAAATTATTTACTGAAATTTTTTTTCACTCAATATTTGAGTTTAAGAAGACTATTTTTGCATTCGTAATAAATTTAGAGTGATAATTTTTACACTTAATTTAATTATTTGTGACTTTGGTAATTCTATTCGCAAATTAAAATGAAATTGAAAAAATGTTAATTTAATAGAGAAATCATTCCAGTTAACAATCATACAGATCATATTGTTCTTCTGTAATTATTCAAGCGAAAGTTTTTAAAAATATTATGTTAGGTAACCTAAAACAAATAATTATATGTTCATTTTTTTTGTAAATTTTTTCATATTTGTAAATTATTAATCATTATTCATATTAGGTAATGTTTGTGTAACCACGTCAAGATCGAATTTTATTTTTTGTTTCAATTTGAAGAAGCGAATGTAGATAATTTATTCAAAAAGTTTATATTGAAGTATCTGAATAACCTTTAAATAATAAATTTCAATGATAATGTAATTTTAAAAAATTCAATAAAATTTTTGTTATAAATTTTAAAACAATTTAAATTTTATATTTCTTTTATTTAATGAGAAAATTTATTCGGAATTTCGCATTTCGAAAAATTTCAGATTATAAATCCGTATATTTTTTAATATAATATTACATTATATTATATTTAATCATATATATTATATGATCTTTTAATCAATGACTATGATAATTTAATTCAATATCTATATATTTATATATAAATATAATAATCTATCACATTTCAAATTGTTTATGTAAATCGCAACTATTGATTAATCAACTAATGAAAGATGAAATTCTATTTCGTCGATTCAAACTAAAATTTACAAACTAATTTAAAAAAAAAATATTTCAAAATATAGAACTTTTTTTTTGAAGAATTGAAATTAATCAAGAAATGACCGCATCATGAAATCGTAGCAATAAAAACAAAATTTCAAAATCAAGATGATGATTGATAAATTGAAAAGTAATTTTAAAACCAGAAAGTAAAAATTTTTTGTAGATATTTAAGTATTACTAATTCAAATTGATTGTGATTTAGATTTTTTATTCCTATAATTGTAAAATTTGAATTCCAAATTAAGATAAGAGAAAAATTCGACGCAATAGTCCAAAAATTTAAATATTTGTAAGAGGTATAATTATACTATAATTATACATAATATCAATGAAATGATAAGAAAGGAAAAAGTTTTTGGTAGAAATGAATGTAATCAATTAAAAAAAAAATAAATCATCAAAAATTAACAAACGTTTGATCTGAAAAAAAAAATAATTTCATTCAAAAATTATTTGCAGATTCTACCTGAATTGTCAAAAAAATTTTAAATATTTGTATAAACTCAGAACAACTTACTAAAGATAAAATTTTATATAATAATAATAAAATATTATTATTTATCTGAAATTAATATAATGTAATCAGCATTTTTTATAATAATATATAATAAATTGACTTTTTTTCCTACATTTATTTTCTTGAAAAATAAATGAAAAAAAAATCGAAACGCAAGAGCAAATTTTAATTTACAATACATTTCAAGCTCATATCTCGGCAGCAAATCAAATTAGATTTGAGTTTTTTTAACAATTCAATTTGAATTAAGGTGTTAAAAATAAAAAGTTTTAAATTTGAAAAAGTAATGTACTAATTTTATTTTCTTATTTGAAATTTATCTAAAAATTATTTATGATTATGACGTACTGACATCTCAAAATTCAAATTTCATATTTGCGATTTGATTCAAAGAAAATTCAATCTATTAATATTTTTGAATTAAATCTCAAAATCACTAATTTATTTAATAATCATTAAATCAAATAAGATTTCTTTATCAATCATGAGATTGATTTATTACCCAGCAAAAAAATACATTATTGTATTTAAAACTAAAGAGTGTCATTAAAATTGACGTTATATTGATTGAATAGTATGTCACTCAAATTTTAGTAATCAACTATTTTTTTTCAATAACGAAGGAAAAAAGAATATTTTCTAAAAGAAATCTCAAATTTGAACTTTAATTTACAAATTTCAAAATTACTTTTAATTGTTCCAAGCAAAATGTGAATCACATAATGAATTAGTTTTTTCCTCAAATTTATTTTATACAAAAAAAATTGGAATATGTAAAGAATATTAAATTAGAATTCATAATAGTAAATTAAGATATTTCGTAATTTAGGTGAATAATTTTTATTGCTTAGATTCATATTTAGTTGTTGAAACATATCTCTTTTAATCAAATTTGTGTAGAAACCACAATTGATAAAATTCATAATAAAAATAAAATTCAAAGTGAAAAATCAATTTTCAAAATAAATTAATTCTCAAATATATTTTTTCCTTTATTTATTTTGTAATTTATCAATAAAAATTAATTTTCTTTCAAATACCAATTTTTGTCTCGAAAAACTAAGATTTATTTTTTTTTGTGTTTTCTTTCTGCATTTATAGATTTGTTCATAGTTTCAAATTTATATCAAAATTTTTTTTCTCAATTATCATTTTGTCATTACTAATTTAGAAGAAATTGTATCATGTAACTAATTAAATGTCTGCAGATTTTTTACATTTAGATTTTTTCTAGAGTTTAAGTTCTATTGAAATTTCATCATAAAAAAATCAACAAATAAGTAATATTTTATTATTGTTATTAAATAAAAAATTTTTATTCATTAAAAATAATAGTTTTTATTTTATATGAACATTATCTGGTAAATTAATAGTTTATTTTTGCAATAATTAATTTTTTTTGACATTCATTTCCAAATTTTTTTCATTTTTATCAATTGCATCTTTTGAATCATTCAATTCAGATTCTTTAGCTTTGGCCAGGCGATCAATTTTTCGTTGCTTTCTATCATTTAACATTTTTTTGCGCCTCTCCTCTATTTCAGAGAAAAAACGATTTTGTTCAGTTTTCAATTATTCAGATTATTTGATTAAAAATTTAATGGGAGAATTGAAAAAAAGATGGATAGTGTGAAAATCAAGTGAAAAAATAAAAAAAAAAAAAAGAAATATAAGTAAATAAAATTTATTCAAATCATGTTAGTCGCAAAAATTTTAGCATACTGATTATCTTTTGATAAAAGAAATAAATAGCATTAAGTTTCCTTTTTTCTGTATCACATTTACCAAATACTGATAATCATAGCCATTAAAATAAATCAAACGATTCAATTTTATATCGTAAAATTGTTGATTAATAAATTACCTTACCTAGAATTGATAAATCAAATCCACAAATCCTGCTATAGTGAATGCGTTCGTTTTTATTGACAAATGGTCTGATTGTCGATTTTCCTTTCCAAGCAGTAATTGGCAATTTTAATTCTTTCAGATTGCCATCATCTTGTCTGACTTTAATTTTGCATTCAAGTATAACACAACCGGAAGAAAATCTGTTAATTTCTTTCACTGTATTCGTTTCCATTTCATTTATATCGAGATATTCTTCACATTTTAATAATTTTTTAAACTCTTCACTTGATATATTGGTGATTCTCTGCTTACTTAAATATGGATAAAGTATATTTAGGCCATCTTGAGCGATTCTGTGTGTGCAATTAGATACTTTATCTTGAATTCGACTAAACATACGAACACCAAAATTTATAAACTAGAAAGAAAAAAAATCTTGTTTGAAATCTGAATACTTTAAAATAAAATAATTATGTAAATTTTACTTTTATATTGTCAGAACTGTTTTTAAACATATCAATTGCATTGTCGACTATATAATAAAGATGACTTAGGCCTTTTTCTGATCTATGAAATAATCGATGCGACGGAAAATCATCTGAAATAGAATAATATTCTTTGAGCTTTAACCACTCTGGATCATCTTTGGTAACAAAGAAAAATGGTTCTTCTTTGAAACCATTTGCTTTTTTTTCGGAACGACGCGGTTTTTTCATACTAGGTTCTAAAGATTCGTTGTTTTCATTCATGGGCTCCCATGGTAAAGAATAAGTAACTTTTCTGAGGACAGCGATAAAAAATCCACCTGTATTTTGCAAATGCGGCAAAATACGAATACATCGTTTCAAATTATATTTGGCAACATTGTCCGGTGCAAACATTTCAGGGAGAAGTTGATTTTTAAAATTTTCATCTACCTCATCATAATTTTCGACAATCTTTAAATTTTTTTGCATTAAAACCCACTTCTCAAGGCCTTTTGAATATTTCAAAAGCTTAATTTCATTCTCAACATCAACCAATTCAAGGGTACCGTTTGCTTGTCTCAATAAATTCATAACAACCACTTCATCTTCAACTGGATTCATACTACATGTAGAATAGACCATCAGACCATCCTTCTTTAACAATTCAGCAGCACGTTTGGCGATTTTTAATTGAAGAAAATATAAATTATTTGAAGAATTGGGATTCCATTTATTCCAAATATCATTATTCTTACGCAATGTTCCATCTCCTAAAATTCAAAATCAAATTTAATTAAAAATTAGTTGATTTAAAATGCTATGAAAAAAAGTAAATAAAAATTCACCTGAGCAAGGTACATCAGCTAGTACACGATCAAATTTAAATTTTTCTTTCTCTTTTGTCTGCTGATTTACCGTGTAAAAATCTGAAATTGTGCTCGCATCCTCATTCGTGATGAGAAAATAGGGTAGATTGTATTTTTTACATTGATGAACTAACATATAACACCTATCATTGTTCAAATCATTTGCAACCACAAATCCTTGATCAGTCCTTTTATCTTTAAGGTCTAATTCTTTATCACCGTGTAATGCTTCAATGATTTGAGTTGTTTTAGAACCAGGGGCTGCACACAAGTCAAGTACTGAATGATGGGGTTCAATATTAAGTACAATTGGTGGAATAAAAGACACAGTTTCCTAAAAAAAATATATTGAAATATATTAAATCAATAATTAAATTTCTTCAAATACATTTCAAAATTAGAAATTTAAACATTTTTAAAAAAACAATAATTAAATCTAACCTGTCTTGTTATGTATCCATTTTCTGTCTCATTAATGAGAAAACAATGTAATTTTAGCAATTTATCGTTGTCTCGTATTTCAAACCGTGATAAATTCAATTGATAGGCTAATCCGGGAAACCATTTCAATTTTATAATTCCTTTTGAATTTTTACCTTCTTTATCAAGCACATCCGAAAATTCATCGCTTTCTACAATATTCTTCAATGCTTGAGTTTGACCAAAGCATGATATGTTTATTCTAAATGCTTGGTTGATTTAAAAAAATTAAGTAAAATTTCGAACGACAAAATAATTATTACCAACTCACCTGCGGGTAGTGGTTCTTTCAGAGTAGCCATGAATTTCTCAAATTCATCACTCTCCATCAATTTCTGAGCTTTATAATAGTTTGTAAATGGTTCATTTTCTTTAACAAGCATTTGCCATTGCTTGGCTTTTCTTTCTGGTTTTTTAATTTTATTCTTACCGAATTTCTTCTTTGCCATTTTGATTAATTAAAGAAATATTTTCTTGACTATTTCAATTAACTTGAGCGAAGAATAAATTAAAAAATATTTAAACTTTATGCACATGAATAATGTTTTTTTCAGCAATGTTTGTGAAAATAGCAGAAAAAGACAACAAACTTTTTGTGCAAAAGTTCAAAAAAAAAATTAATCTTGGAAAAAAAATCAAACTGATTTAATAATAATAGTATAATTTTTATTTTTGCTAGAATGAAGATAAATGAAATGAATAATCACAGAAAATGCAGAATGAAAAATAAAATCGAATATTGTTTTAATGAATTAAACGATAAATTGGAATTAAAAAAAGATGGCAAGCACATGTATGTTTTAGATTTTCGAGATGGTAAATGTAATCGAATGATAATTATCAATTGAAATTGAATATTTCTGATTAAAATGTTAAATGCAAAATGCGTTGCACACTTTTTTTACATGATTTCTTGTAGCACAACCATCGACTTGTTATCCTTCATAGATTTATACTTGATAATAAAATCGAAAAAAATTATAGGAAAAAACTAAAAAATCGTTAAGCAATCAAGCAAAAGAAAAAAATTCTTTTTCATCTTTGATACGTATTTTTGCTTATTTTTCATTAAAAAAATTTCGCAAACACAATTTTTATTTTTTTTGATGAAAATAAAATTTAAAATCCTTTTTATTTGGAATAAAATTTTCCGAATTAATTGATATATATTTTTTTATCTGTCTTATTATACCATTTGAACTGATTTGTATTAAAATTTTGAACTCAATATTGCTCTACAATGCATCCCCAATTAACTACTAAAAATCTAATTGTGACGGTAATAGCTATTGGCGTTCTTTGTGAAATAATTCGACTACGCTTGGCTACTCTTTATTCCGATAATATTCAAAGTATAATCGCAAGTTTCTTGATAATCTATTATTTTATTTTTCTCTGTTTGCTTTTTAGCCAGCAAATAGAATTTTTAATCAAATTACGCAAAACTTTGTTCTGTATACTTATATTTTCCATCCTCTCATTTATGTTTTGTTCGTTTGTTATCGCAAACAACAATTATGAACACATTTTCAATAAGTATTTAAATTATGTATTTGCAAGTGGTTACCTAGCACTTTCCACTTCTGTTTTGTCAGTTCTGCTCGAATCTTACCTGAAAACAATTACCGATGAATCTATACAAAAAGAGAATGAAGAAAGCAAGAAGCAAAAAATCATTTACCCATAATATTCTGGATTTTGGCTAAATTGTATCATGAAGAGTTGATCAATTTTGATAAATTTTTCTCATTATTATTTTTATTTTCTTGGGTTTTATATTGAAAAAAAATTCGATATTTGAAAGTGAATCTTGATCAATTATCAATCATTTTTAATCAATAAATATGATTAATTACTTATATAAAAAAGATTGATTTTTATTTTTTCAAACTTATGTTTCCTATCATATTATTTTATTTTATTCATAAATTTATTATTCTTGTATTTGTTTTTGACAAATATCTTTAGATAAAATCATTCTACCTTGGGCATTACACTCAAAAAGAAGTAACGGATTATTTTTTACTCTCAGATGATTTATTTTTCGACATTTTTAATGTATGCTTTGATTTTTAATGGTTTCATAAAATTGTTCTTTCGCTTTCAATAATTGAGTCACACTATTCGTAAAAATTCACTAACGACTTGAATATACTTGATTAAATTTTTAGATGCGATGAAAAATTTAAGATTTATTCCATTTTTACGATGCCTTATTTGGAAGTCGAATTAATTGACAATTCATTATTATTTAATATTATAAATAATCCGATTTTTTTTTATTTTGTTTGAAAATGGAATGGAAAATTATTAAATTTTTTCAAAATACAGCTAAATTTCTTTAAAAGACTTCACTAATCGATAAGAATATGTGATATAAATTCGAAATCTTATTCAACAATTTATTTTTAAAAAAAGAAATTTCAAACAAAATTCAGTCAAAAGATTCAAATGGATTTGGAGAAATTTTCAGCTAACTTTTTTTTAATCATAAAAATTCTAGTGATAGTTGTGTTATTTTTCTAAAATTAAATATTTTTGATATTTAAAATTTATACCAGGTAAAAAGATATGAATCAATTTGAATTTCCAGAACATTTTTTTTAGAAACTTAATGTCCATGGATATAACATAAATTCGCGCCTTTTTACCATGCACGCTTTTCAGCTCCATCGTTCAGTGATGCTGAGCTATAAAATCTATTATTATTTTTTTTTTTTTTTTGTTAATCATAGTCCTCAAAATTTGTATAAAAGAAAAAGGTCTGAAATTTTGAGAGTTGTAAATTTGATTTTTTTTCAAGTTTTATTTCGTTTAGTCTTTTTAGTTTCAAATAAGTTTGGATTTTTATCAATTAATCTCAACTTAAATTTAATTTTTTTATTTTAATAAAGAATTAAAAACTCTTCTCACTTATTTGTAAATTCAAAATAATTTTTTTGTTTTGTAATTCAAAAAAATATGAGTTATAAATATATTATCCATGTATCTATAATTAAATAGAAAATCGATCGGTGTATATTAACTTTTTATACATTAACTGATTTTGATCGCGAATTAAATTTTAATGATAATTTTTTTTTGAAATTTGAATTTAAATTTAAGTTTTATTTTGATTTATTTATGTTTCAAATGCAAACCAAGACCAAAGATTTGTATGAAAGGATCATTTTCAAAAATTTTATTCATAAAGGTAAATTTTTTTTGTAATCTATTTTTACGGTCTTAAATTATAAATTTATTTTTTTTTTATATTCAAAATAATAAAATAAATGAAAATAATTATGAATCGTGTTTATAAAAATGTTTGAAAATAAATTATAATGTAGAATTTATATTTATAGAATATAAATCAAAATTTATTTGACTTTGAATAATTCAATCAATAGGATTTATAAATCAAGTTAAAAATTAAGGTATATTTGTCTTATAAATATTTTTCAGACGATCGATTTGCAAATATTGTTATAATAAATTTGGCGTTGGGTAAGAATCTTAAATATGTTGCAAAATTTTTATATCCGAAAACCTCCAATTATTTTAACTCAACAAATTCTTCTACAGATAAATAAAGATCTAATTTTATTTTTATCTTAATTTTTTAATTTACAAAACTATAATTAATTTTGATTACATTGTTGTTCTAGATTTGCAGACAAATCTTTTATATTATTCAATTAATAATTCGCTGAATAGTTCGATTAGATTAATTCGATAAATTTTGATTTAATTTTTGTAGATTTTGTTTTTCTTCAGAGTCGCAATACAAAATACATTAAGGTTTGTTTGCAATTAAGTACTTGAAATAAAATAAATTGACAATTTAATGTAAGACAATGTAATTTTTATAAAAATGATTGGTTTCTTTTATGAATATCTCTTTATCGAATTATTTTTTCGCAAATGCAAAATGTGTAGAAATCATGCGTTGTAAGTCAAGCAATATTGTCCAATATATATTTGTTCGCTTCTAAATTTTTTTGCTTCATTTTATTATTGTCTGTATTTTATCAGAATTAAAGTTTTTATGATGTTAAATTTAATGAAAGGTTATTAATAAAAAGTTAAACAATTTTGAAAACAAAACTTACGACATAAAATCAAAATAATGTTTGTGAATTACGGTTCATTATAATTATCGGAATTTCCACAAGATTTCATATTATTTGTGATATCATTTGATACATTTATTTTTAAAAATAATTTTTGGAAATTCAATCGATTAGTTTTTTTTTACTTTGACAATATAGAAAGAAAAGAAAGAAATTGATTTTGAGAAAAAAAAGATATCAATTAAATTGAATAATTTGAAAAAGTTATCTTATTATTTTTATGAGCAATGATTTCAAAGTTTTTTTTTATCTTTTAAATATTCAAGCAAACAAAGTTCAAGTGAATTTTTTAAATAATAAAAAAATATACAATGCATTTTTATCAATAAATTTTATTAGAATTCGTTTTATTACTATCAATTCATATTTCTTAACAATAAATTGATTTATCCAATTATAATATATGGATCTGAATTACATTATGAACTCTATTTTTTTCAAATAGTTTTTTTAAAATTTAACGAAAATAAAATTTTTACATTAAAATTTATTGTTAATTAGTATGATATCTCAAACAAAAATTATACATTTATTTTTTAAAAAAAAGTATTTTTGATTTAATTCAGATCATAAATCTAATTTGAATTAGTTTTAGATTTTAATCTTATCAAAATGTACTTTTTATATTGAAAAAAAAATTTTTTTTATAAATTCCAATAGGTTTTACATTTTTTGACAAAAAATTTTGAAAATTTTTTTTTCAAATCATATGATTTATCCGTAAAACTTTAATCACTATAATTATTTAGACTAAATTGCTTTCAAACTAAAAATTTTCAAATAATTTTTTTAAATATATTTTTAGCTAAATAGCTTTAAAAATTGAACGATTTATCGTTTTTTTTTCACATAAAATTTTTACAAGGTATGTTAATTTTTATATGATTTCTAAAATTTTTATTGATATTTTATTTGAATAATTCCTCACAATAAATTTTTAACCTTTTGAAGTTCCACAATAAAATATTAAAGATTACTGATTATTTATAATGTTTTAATTTTGAACTTTACATAGAAAATATTTGATAATCGTTTTTTAAATTTTAAAATTTCATTCTCCTCTAATCCATTTCTCATATTTATAAGTTTTAGTTCCTCTAATCATTTAATTAATAATCAAATAATTTATTTAAAAAAATATATGTTTAAAAATTTATTATTTATTTTCATCGAACTTTTAATTTTTCGATAAATCGAATAGAGATAATTTGTAAAATATTTGAAACAATATTTTTTTAAATCGTCAACATTTAATTTCGTACTATGCTCGATTTGATTTTGTGAAAAAAATACCATTAATGCTTATTGAAAATAAATTCCATTAAAAAGACTCTCGAGGTCTAATTCAAGTAAAAAACAATCGAATATCAATTTTTTTCTTTTTTATTATTCATTTAAATCATAGTAATAGATTGGTTTTGCAACTATTTTATTTTAATTAAGAGATTCGAATGAAAAAAACTGCTTTTTACAAAAAAAAATCAAATTAAATAAATAAAAAACATTCTATCATCATTCATACAATAGCTGATATTGACTCCTAAGCATAATTTTACCTCAACTAGAATTTCTTATTGGAATTTTTAAATTTATAAGAGTCAAAAAATCAGAAATATACAAAATAAAAAATTCTAAAAAATAAAAATAAAGGTTATTTTTAGTTTTTATCATTGAACCAAAAATATCTTAGAAAAAATTTGCCATATATGATATACATTTCAAGTTCATTTTTTTAAAAATTTCCAGCGCAAATTTTTGAACGAATTTTAGTCTAAATGGATTAAAAAAATTTATAAAAAAGTATATGAATAAAAAAATGACATTATTAATTAGTAGGAAAAATTGATTTTTGAAAAAAAAATTCTTTTGAAACTTGTTTGAAATTAATAACTCAGTGAATGTATAGCATTTTTATTCGTTTATATTTAAATTTTCACTTTAATTTCTAATTTTCAAAATATTTTATATAAATTACCTTTCAATTCTATTGATAAAATTTTATACCAAACAAACTCAGAAATGTTCAATCAAATCTTCACTCTTTACTAAATTTTGTAAATAGTATTAATAACTATCACAGTCCACAAATAATAATTAATTGAATGAAATTATAAAATAATAATAAAAAGAATCGATGTTCAATAAATTCAATTCTTAGGCCAAATTTTTTTTCGCTTATTTTGATATAATGTTATACAAATTTTTATGTTAAATTTTAAAATTTATAAAACTTATATGGAAAATATTGTCCAATGGGGCATCAAATCATGTTGCACATATACCTTGCGCAAAAACTTAACGAAATATTTAATGGTATCGAAATGAAAAAATAAATGTGTAGGTTGCATGTGTGCTGAGAGAACAGGCGCATTTGTAGTGAATAAAACAGGCATTTTGGCTAGAAAGAGGGGGGAGGGGAGTAAGAGTTTTGATGATTTTTTTTTTTTGATTTAAAATGTACTCATAACTAAGTTTAAAAATTTGAACTTTTTTCTTTTCAATTTTTGGCTCAATGTTTAAAGTCGGCCAAATGAACTTCGCGCGTGTGTTTTTGACTGTTATTTATCTGTGAGTTTTGTGTTTTCAGAATTTTATTCATAATGATTTTACTAAGTTTAACGGTTATTTTTTAAGTGATTTATGAATTAAATGTTTTGTGTAACAAAAAATTAAATTTTATCCGTCTTTCCTTTCCAATTCACTCGTTTTTATTCTATTATTAAATATTGATTTTATTTTTTATAAATTATTATATATTTCATTTTTCAATTATATCTCAGATATTACATAATTATAATCATGAATTAAATTTGAATTTTGATTTGATCTGGTTTAAACAATTTCAACTTGAATTTCATTTTACTTGTTTATACATCAACATTTTTCAAGTGATTAAACTCACTCAAAAAAAAAAATTTATTAAACAGAAATACATCACTTTTTAATGTACTTGTAAAAAAAAATTAGAAAAAAATTATATAACACTTTTTGGACATCATTTTGAAACTTGACATTTTTGAGATTTATGATAAAACAGTAACTAATGCTTAATTCGAATTATTATGAATGTGTGTATACTGCAGTCCTCATTGATACGCTCTTTTTATTTGTCGTGCATTAAATGATCATTAGCAAGTATAGATTATTCAAAAGTCCATTTATTTTAGAAGATTTGCTTTTTTTATAAAATAGCCAATACAATTAATGAAATCTTGCTGATTGTAAGGGGTGCAATTTTTATTTTCTATCATTTAATATTTCTACGAAAATTTATAGTGATCATTTGGCTACCCTTTTATTATTTTGAATATGAAAATCCATCAAACATCCATTCATCATCTGAATATTTTCATGATTTACAGTTAATTGATTATTTTTTTGTTTTTGACGATTTATTTTACTTCTTACCGTTAATAAAAATAAAACTTGTTTTCAACAATTGATATTATTAGTTGAAAAAAATAAAATTTTAAATATAATGAAATCGTATTCATTTGTAAGAAACCTTAAATTTTTGAGTTTTTTTCTTATCTTTTAATTTTAATTAATGATGTATATGAAGTGTAAAATTAATATTTTTAATCGAAATATTTTTTTCACAAAAATAAATTAAGGAAAAATGTAAGCCTTTTCTTTTTTTTTGTATTCTTAAAAATTGACACTAAACGAATATATTTCAATAATTTGGCATATATAACGTTTTTTAACCAGAATTACATTATTTTAGAAGAAAAATTAATTCAATATTAAAAACTAATTACTTTAATAAATACTATTAAATTAATAGTTGAATTAAAATGTCGAACTGATTATTTCGATACTTTTTTTTAAAATTTTTTTTTGCAAATATCTGCAATAAAAAATTAAAAAAATATTTCTAAACTAAATAAGCGCACACAGAAAATAATTAGTAATTTTCTAGCATTGTAACCTAATTGGTTAAATGTACTTGAATTAGCTTATTTTACTAAATAAAATTTACAAGTACTAATTTACAATGAAGAGTTCACACTACTAGAAAATGAACAATATTATAAATATGAGTGCATGACTCTGATCGCTGCTTAAGAATAACCGACGCCGATCGTCAAGCCGAACATTCTCTCAATTTTGAAGTTAATAGTGACTGAAATATGACATTATACACACTTTGTCGATGATACACAGACTGTCGAGGGCGCATACATGTAGTGTATTATTTGTCATTGAATTCTTCCTCTTAATTCGCAATTATTCTTTCTTTCTCTAAATAATGGCTTATTGTGAGTATGCTCGTCAAACTGATCTTACATTGTTGTGTGCATTTTCTCTACCTGCATTTAGATCAGTCAGATGAATCTAATGTTTGTATACTACTCGAATTGCACATTGGTTATTGTCTCTTATATATACGAATATAATGATTCAAACTCACTTTTAGCTCTACAATTACTAGCTCATTATGTTAAGAGAATTAAAATAAGTGTATGTATTTTCATTATTATAAATGAATTTTTTAATTTAAATTTTTGTTCGCTGAATTCGTATCATTTTGTGTTAAGTATGACAGTGCGATTACTTTTCTCCACTAAACTACTAGACAAAATTTTATGTATTTAAATAGTGTGATTCTCAGCATGCTTTTCAAATATACATAAAAATTAACCGATGAATTTAATCTTTTGATTCTAAGTTCATTAGTTTTCTTGGTAAAAAAATAAAAAAAAATTTGATTATGAAATATTTGCTCTAGTGTTTTTTTTTTTTTTGATTAAAGGATTAAAGGATGAAATTTTGTAAGATGATAAGGTTAAAATTGTTTTTCTTATCTGCTCTGCTCGTGAAAAGGTCAAATTATTTTTCAAGTTCAAGAAATTATTCATTTTTATAAAAATCTAAAAACTTAAAATTTAGGTTTTTTTTAACGAAAATAGTCAGAAAAAAATGATTTTAGAAAAAAATCACGTGAGTATAAAGTAAAACTATAATCTTTCTGAAAATTCTCATAAATGAGTTTTTCGACTCAATTATTCTTTCATTATTTTTAAACTTCCTTTTCTTAACTGCAAATTTTTTTTTATTTGATTTGTCGTAACAAATATTTATCGAAAATTTTATACCAAAGAACATTAACAGTACGATTTTTCTAAAATTTATCAAAGACATGTTTAATTTTTGATTTTTAGAGCAAATTATAAATTATTTGAAATTATGCCTAATGCACTATAAATATGTTTAAATTTTTTTTTTAGATTTTTCATAATTTGATATTGATAATATTTATTGAAAGATTTTCAATCATCGAATCAAAAAAATATTTTACTGTTAAAAACAATATTTTTTACAATTATTATAAATCCTGAAATAAAATTTAGTCTATGTTAATTTTAACTATCATATAAGTCAAATTTCTCAAGTATATAATTCTGACATATAATTAAAAGAAATTTTTTTTTTTAAATTGCTTTTTAGAAAAATTTTTTGTTCTATTAGTGCTTGATAATTTGTGAAATGCTAAGTTCAAAAACATGGGTCAAATTTAATTCAATATGGTTTTTTTCTTGTCAATTTTTATTGCCAAAATTTGGAACTTAAAATATTCACTAAGCGGTAAGCCAAGTTGTATCATCTACGCCCTAAATAAAAGCTTTTCAATGTGCGTATTTGGTATATAAATTTAATTATCATTTTTTAAATGTTTTTATTTAGGTACATCAAAAACATAAATTTATTCACTTTTTTTGAATATATAAATATCATATATATTTAATAATATACTTAAAAACTTAATATATAATATACGTATGTATTGTATTAATCATAAAAAATATTATGTTTTTTATATATTTGTATTCCCTAATCTTAATTCAACATTGGATCATAATGAATGATTAATATAAAAATGTATATAATCATAAATCATTTATAAGTTTAATTTATTTTAATTATCTATTATTGAATTATTTTTTACAGTTTTTAATAATTCTACTCTATTTTTAAATAAGACTTAAACTAATTGAAGGCTTATACAAATTTTTTAAAAAATAAGAAGCCTGCTGAATGTATTATAATTTATTGATATGTTTAACTATTGATAAATGATGAACCTTTTTATATTGTGCTTAAATTTCTTTTTTAACCTTTAGAATATAAATACAATTCCCATAAATGAGAGATTATTTGCAGTTATATTCACTTCATTTATACCCCATTTATCTTATTCTGAAAGATGTATATTTATGTATTATATGAATCCATAACATTTCTCTGTTGATATAATGTATAAATTAATTTCTAGTGATTATTGTTGAATATTAATAGAATATTCAACAATTAGTGCATTTTTTTATAATGACGCTTAAATGATCAATTGTACGTCAATTTTTTAATCTTATTTTATAATTTACCTGATAACTGCTGATAATTCTTAAGCTATTTAGATTTTTCCATTCATAATGGCAGAAACCGTTTAGTGCGAAGTTAATTTTATTGTGCTATTATTATTATTATTATCATTATTATTATTATTATTATTATCATTATTATTATTATTATTATTATTATTATTATTATTATTATTATTATTATTATTATTATTATTATTATTATTATTATTATTATTATTATTATTTTTATTATTATTATTATTAATGTATTCGCTAACAGTGCGTATGACTTTACTCACGTTAGCCTGCTCAGCTAACCAAAGTGAGATCTATTAGAGTTCAGAATATTTATGTTACCCATCAGTTCGAATATATTATATTTGACTTATTATGCTACAATTTCAAACATTGATCAGCATAATATTATATATTTTATATGGATAGTGAAACAAAAAACTTACAAGTGAATTTCATTGATCATCAAATTATTAGTTCAAGTTTCTCAAACATATACAAAAATATACCTCAAATGTAAAATTTTGATTTCCGCAACAGTACTTCTTTAAAGAACATCTGCCTTTTAATAATCATGTGTTTCATCTCTTTACAAAGAGATGTATGTACGATAAATTTAATTTTTTATTCGATTAAATTATTCTTTTGATCAGTCCGTGCGTAGTTATGTGGGTTAAATATACTAAAGAAATTTGATTTCTTTAAGTATTTTTAAAACTCTTTAACTACTTAACTTAAATGATCGATATATTTCTCTTTTATACTTTTATTGATCCAAGAAAAAAAGAATGAAAAACCAGATATAAGCTAGTTTTTTTTTTGGCTTTATTTAAATAATAATCTTTGATTGTTTGCATTTCATTCGTTTTATTTAAATTCAAGTGTTCAATTCCCTTCGATATATTTTCTTTTTTTGTTTACAATGACAAAATTTTAAAGTATCTTAATTTATTTTTTTATATTTCACTCAAAGATCTGGTACGCGAATTGCATCTAGCCTGTTCTCGATTTGAAAGTTTTATTTCAATTTTCATCTTTTTATTGTATTCATTGTTACTGACCATCAATAATTTTTTGATTCATCCTGATTGAAAAATTAAATTTTTATTTTTCTTTTTATCAGATTATTTTCGTGTACTGATCGATTAATTTCTCACTTTCAAAAAGTGTTAATATTTTTTTATCTATCGTTTAATGATTATTGATAGTCTCTTTAAGTCCGAATAAATAGTTGGAAATCATCAACATAACAAAAGAAAAAATATCTCAGTTGCCAAGTAGTTTTACAATCTTCTAACTTTTGTTTTAATTCATCTGAGGTAAAAATGTTTGAATGAATAATTTTCATTTTTTTGCCTTCAAAAAATACAAAAATGATTATCATTATTTTTTATATACAATCTTTCATTTGAATACATCACCTCAATCTGGAAAAATTTTATATCTTTTATATAATTACTATTTTCAAAAATATTACTGAAGATGTAGACTGTGTTATAATTCGCAATGTATTTTTTGTTGAATTTTTCAATTATTTTATATAATTTCTTACCATTTAAATAATAATTATTACTTTTGGCTGAACTCTTACTTATTTTACTGATTTTAGGTAACGAAATTCAATATAGACCTTATTAGCAAACAATTTTTTATGTATAATATGTTATTAATTAAAAACAGATATTTTAAATTGACTTCACACTTTCATCTCATAAATATTTGTCCATTTATGATTTTCTTAAAAATTTTCATTAATCGACTTCTTGTAATCGTTTACTAAAATGAGACGACATTATTAAACTTTTTTATTTTATCAGTAATTCAAATCTTTGTTCAATATACTTTTCCTTATTCTCGATTTTTCTTTAGCATATATAAATCAGATAATTTTATATCATTTTTTTCATCTAATAGGACTTATGGCTTCATTCATTTTATATTTAATAAATTTACTTTTAAAAAGGTCATTTTTACTTATGAAACACAAATTGATATTGTGATAATTTGAGTGGAGTGTTGATTCCTTTTATTTAAGTAATATACTTGAGTTTAACTTGATTACTTATTATTTATATAATTTATATAAATTAGACATAGTGAATTCATCTCTTATCCTTATGTGAGCGTGAAATATTAGAATATATTTTTATTTAAACATGTTGTCAAAAATTTTAGATTAAAAATCATTTTTAATTTTTATTAATTTAATATTCAACAGTAAAAACGAAATCAGTGATTTATTAAGATTTTAAATTTAAGAAAAAATTTACCGTTAATCAATTTTGTGATTATATTGCTTCTTTTGTCAATATATTTACAAATTTTTAAAATATCAAACTGTTTATGAGTAATTCTATAATAATTAGATTAATCAATTAATAAAGCAAGTAAAAAAAAATGAGCGTCTAAATTAGATGGCAAAAAAATATTTTTTATTTCAAGTTTCACATTTGAAAGACAAATTAGAATGCTAAATAGTCATAGGTAAATAAAAAAATAAAAATGTTAATGAAAATATTAGATTATTGATGGCATTCAATTATATAAATACACAAAAAAGCGAGGCTAAATCAACAAAAAAAAAATTTAGTTGTTCCAATCAGATACCATATCAATTTGGCTGAAAATGCTAACCGATAAGCAACTTAAGCGATTGTTATTATTTTTCCTCTTAATTAAGTGCTTTAAGCGCTTTATCTGATCGAAATATTATCTGAAAATAAGGTAATTTCTTGGTTTTTACAAAATTTTCGTTTGGCCGATTAAATTAACAAGAAAATAAAATAATTATTTTTCTTTGAATAATTCAAGAAATCACTATTAATTTTGTCGTTTTTAAGTGCGAATCAATTTTTTTCTTAAATTAATCTGAATAATATAAACCTTGAAAAAAAAAGATAGAAATATGATAAAATTTATTCTGTAATACTGATTCATTATAAGCGAATTTTTTTTCATTTTTAATGTACGAAGACGATATATACCAAAATTATCTTCACAAATATTATTTTTGATAAATGTTGTAGCTAAAATTTACTTGAAATATCTATCCAAAAATTTCTCAATAAATTCCAACTACACTTTTGGTCCTTATCATAAATTATCTAAAAAATTAATTTTTGTTCTTGAAAAGTTTATATATATATACTGAATTTTATTCATTGTATATATAATTTATTTAACAATAAAATATGAGCTTAAAACTGATAAAATGTTGTTTCAAAATTTGTTTTATAAAAATTATTACTAATTGCCCAACATATCTGCATAATTGTTAAGAATTTCATGAAATTATAACTTACGATTGAAGAAACAATGGCTTATGATTTATTTTGAAAAAATGTTATTAATTAATATATCTTATGATATAAGCTAAAAATTTAGGCATTTCAAAAAGTTCTAGAATGATCAAATTTTCTCCATTGAAAGTACATAATTGAATCCCTTTTGATACACTGCAGAAAAACTCAAACAGCTAGTTTTTGGTTGTCTATTTTGTATATTGAATCGAAGGATAATTATTTTGTTTTATTATTTTGAAAATAAAATTTTGTGATTTGAAATTTTTCTTTGCAATAGGCGTTTTCTGAAAATTTTTTTGCAAAATGAAAAATGAAAAATTTGAATTACATTTATCTGTTGCAAGTGTGAGGGCAAAATTTTACCAGAATTTTTGTAATCGAAAAATTTGATCTAATAAATTTTAAAGATTTACATACTCTAAGGTTTTATTCGAATTTTCATTTGTAATCTAAATGAAAGCGATTTTTCAATAATGATAAGTGCGTTTCAAAATTCACAGTGTTTTATAAATAAAATTATTTGAAAAAAAAATTAGTAACTACAATCATTCGGATCAAAAAAAATTAAAGCAACAAATTAATAACAATTGTATTTTTAAATTAATTTTATCCTTAATTGAGCATTAAATAAATTTTTGTCAATCATATATAATTTATTAATTTTTGATGATTTACGGATAAAAAATAAATATTAAAGAATTATTTCATTTCCAAAAAAAATTTTTTCAATATAATCATTTTGATAATTTTCTTTTAGATTTTTTTACACAAATTTACTTTAAAAATTTCAAGATTAATTTTTTATTTATCCGTATTTTTATAAACAAAAAATAATGATGTTTAAATAAAAAAAAATATATCAACAATTATCTGAAAATACATCTTTAAAGATTTAAAAATTTTGAAAAAAATTTCGAACTTATTTTTATTTAATTGAATATAAAAGTTAAGTAGAAATTCACAATTATTTTTAAACATAAATTGTTTCTAAAAAACTTATCAGATCTCAAAAAATTCTGCAATCGGTCAGACATATTTATCTCAGGTTTACAAATTTTCCATTTGGCCTCATATTAAATAAATATAGCAATTCAAAAATGATATAATTTGTTTTTAATCACCAAATGTTACTTTGTCGATTTAATTCTAAAAAAATCTAAATGTTTGCTAAAGTTATGTTAAAATAATTTTAAATTTTAAATTTTTTACATTTAAAATTTCACCAAACTGATATTTTAGAATTTAGAACTATTATTAAATAAGATATTATTAAATTAAGTATATTTTAGATTCTATTTCTTTTTCTTTTTTGTTCATAATACCATTGAGTGTTGATTAAATCGAATTATCTTCTGTATAGAATATCCCATATTTTATATCTTCAGTTCGCAATTTAAAAAATACATTCTGAAATCTTAAAAATTGAACTGCTTCGAATTTTTAGCAATTAATGCTCCAAATTAGATTTACTGAAAAAAAAAAAAATTTATTCTTTCTTGCTTATAAATTATTAAAATGAAATTATTTAACCAGAAATCGCAAATTAACCTAGATTTTTTGGTAACTCATCATAAATAATAGGATTCTTTTGGCCACGAAGATTTATACAGATGACAGAAAATTTCGCATAAAATTTTTTTAGATTGATTAATAACTTTCCAATCAATTTTATCTGTGCTAAAAAAGTGTATATGTGTGAAAGCGTTCACTTTTAAATGTTCGGAAACAAAAACGTCTATTTTTTCAAACTAAATCAAGAAAATAAAAAAAAATCTATAATCTTCCAAACTAAAAAGGAAACTTTTAAGAATTCGAATATTCAACACCAATAAGTTATTGAATTTAAAAAAATACATTATTCAACTTATTGTGAAGATGAGTGAAATTGATGATTGTGTAGATTATGCGGAAAATTACATGGAACAAGATGATTACTCAGATAACGAATCTGAATGTACTGATTCAAAGGTAAGTTAAAAATATATATTTAAATATTAGTGAATAAATTAAAATCAAATGAATTTTATGATATTAAAATCATTGTTTTTTTCCTTAAAAATTAAAAAAAAAATGAAATTTAATGAGTAGTTTTTAAAATTTTTGGTTTTTAATTGAAAAATTTTAATTTATGGACAAATCGTATAATTTAATAAATGGACGCAAAAAAATTGAAAGAAATTTTCAGTAGCCTTTTATGAATAATAAATTGAATTTTGAATATTTATTAATAGATTTTATTCGGACGCAATTTAATTATTTGAGGATGAATTAATTCTCGAATTTTAAATTTCATGTTTCAATTTAAAATTTCCAAATCATTAGACAATTAAGTTAATATGTTTAAAAAATTTTATAAATAAAATTCAAAATAATACATTATATATATCCAATCGGTTTCAAAGTCTTTAAATTTGTAATAAAAAACAAACCGAAAAAGCAGCGTCTATTATATATTAATTTTTACATCAAATACGTTTTTTTTTTATAATTTTATAATTATTTCAATAATAAATAAATAAATCAAAAAATAACAGAACTTTAAATTATTGAATTCATTTTATTAGTTTTATTACAGTTTATTGAACTTTTGTAAAATAATAATGATTATTTTATTTAGAGTTAATTTTTTTTTAATGTTTTTATGTTTTATAACAATGTTTTTAAAAAAAATTTTGTTATTTTGAAACTTTTCTTATAATTCGAATATATTTTTATGAATGATGGTTACTCCTTAGAAAAAGAAAATATATATACTATTTGAAATTTTTAGTAAATCACATTTCTTGTGTTATTAACGAAAATTGTGTTTCTTTAATAAACCAATAAAGTTCAAAATTTTAAGTCAAAACATCGATTTATTAAAAAGTATAGTTTTTAACAATTTTAAAAATTTTGAATGTTGGTAAAATATTCAATATAAATTTGTTGACAAAAATTGAGAAATTTTATTCATAAATTAAAAATTTTATTAGCTGAGTCATCTTTACATTTTACTCTGGTTTTGTAATTAATTTTATTTTAAAAGTATATTATCAAATTCATATATTGTCGGTTAGTAAAATAGCATCAACAAGTGACCATAAAACTTGGAATCCAGAAATTTAATTGTTAGACTTTTAGATCATTATTATTCAATTTATATTGTATGAATTAAATAAGCGTTCCATTTTTAATTTTCAAGAATCGGCCAACTAGTTGTACAATAGAAAATAAATTCGATGTATTATTTTAGACAAAAATAAATTTTGATAATTTGAGCTGTTTTTAGAAAATAATTTATTATCATTTTATATAACTTAAAAATAAATTATTACTTTCTAAAATTGATAATAATGAAATTTTACTTAACTAAACTCATTCACGTCTACAAATCTATGAAGGAAATTTTCAATAAATTGATCAAATAAAAATTAAATTTTTATTTCGTTAATATAATTAACATCTATGTATTTTTCTTTTTACTTTTAAAAAAAGCAATTGGATAAGCGAGCACATCACAATGCTCTTGAAAGAAAAAGAAGAGATCATATAAAGGATAGTTTTTCAAATTTAAGAGATGCTATACCTCTTTTACACGGAGAAAAGATCAATAGCCACAAGGTAAAGGTTGAATAAATAAAAATTCAACTTTATAAATTTGATTATTTTTCATATCTTTTTTGATTATTATTTGTAGGCATCAAGAGCTCAAATATTGAAGAAAGCAGCCGAGTATATAGATCATATGAGAAGAAAAAACAATGATCATCAAAGAGATATTGATATATTGAAGCGAGAAAATAAAATTCTTGAAGAGAAAAGTATGTGCCACTTAAAGTTAGGAAACTAATTTTATATCATTATATAATTAGCCTCTTTTAATTAAAAAAAAAAAATTTTTCCTTGTCCAGTACGAGCTCTTGAAGAACTGAAATGTGCCGATCAATTGAAAAATAGTAATAATATTAATGGAAATAGTAGTAACAACAGAGCGCAAGTATCTAATACGCGAACTCGAAGCAAAAGTCTTATTGCTAGCAACAATCATTTGTCAAACGGATCTTCAAATAGCTTTTCAACAAATAATTCAAAAACTAGCAATTTACTAGTTTCTAATGTCGATGGTACATCACTACTTCAACAGAATCATATGAAAAGCGAATCTATATCTTCATTAGAGGCGAATTCAGATGACTCTGAGAATGTGTTGGACAATCATAATAAAACTGTGGTACAAATTGTGAAAAAAACAAACGTCGTTTCAAATAATAAGATGACCACATCAAATGGTACAACGCTTCTCGTCAATGGAACAATAATCAAGCAAACTTCAATTCCTCAACAAACTCATTCTTTATTTGAACCACCTATTAAACGCAAAAGATTAATAGTAGCTGCCAACACATTAATTAATAAATAAATTTTATTCATCTCTCATTTATTTTCACTTTAGTTGAGTGATTTTTTAAGATGCGATCACACGCTTATTCAAAGCGTAAATTTTTTTTTGATACAACAAACGTTGTAATTTATTTTTTTATGTACAAAAATTTTTCTTTCTCAAATTTGAGTTTTTTTGAATTAGTGTAATATGACTAAATAGATTGACTCAATTTTTGAGATTATATATACACATTTTATCTTCATACATATTCTATGGCATTCATCTTTTTGAAAGATACATTTAAAATTTTTCTTTTTGATTTTTCAGTTTCAGTTTCAGTTTCAAAAGTGATAAAAAAAATGAAATAATAATTATCTAATAAATTATGACCATTATGAATTATTGTTTAAAAATTATCAGCAACAAACCCAAAGTTATTAACATTGCACACCCACAGATTGCTTATCTGTTTGGACACGAAAATAAATTTTCCGGCGCTTTAAAACTCAATCAAAGAATTATTTTGAGTACAAAGCACGAGGTCTTTTAGACCTTTTCATTATATCATTAAAATTATTTTTTTATTTTAGCTTTAATGTTTTATCTTTGGAAACGATGCACAGTGTACAAAGCTTTAATTACTTAAAAGGTCACATTTATATTCAAAAAATGAATGTTGATAAACACGCACAAAACAAAATAATTCAATAGTGTACATGTTGTCGTTTTTATTCTTAATACCTCATGTTCTAAAAATGCAAAAAAAAAATTTGAAAAATCGCTAAAAAAAAAATTTACGTGAAGCCAGTTGTTACCTCAAAATTTGTTAATTATTCACCCTATTATTAATAGCACTTTTCCTTATATTACATTGTAATATTTCATTTATCAAGTCTCAATGAGACAATTTGCAAATCTGCCCCAGATGCTGAAATTAGTAAGCACTTAAGATCGTATAACGATTTTATCAATTAATATTATGTAATTATTACCGATTGCAATATTTTAGACTTTTGAAGTCGTCTGAAATAAGAAATGTCAATTTTTTCTAATATTTCTAGTTCAAGTGTTCTTTTTGAAATCACAATGTTTAAATTTTTGGAGATTCAATATTTTGTAAAAAAAAAAAAAAATATTTGTTAGAGTAAAGAAATCGCTCTATTTTAATTCACTTGTACATGTAACTTAAGTTGGAAATTTATTTATCTAAATTGTTGTAGAAAATTTTAAATTTATTCATGAAAAATCTTTTCTTTTCAATTTAATTCTCAATTTTTGTATTCTAATGTCAGACAAAATTTAAATATTTTCGGCTGAATTATTCGATCGAAATCATCAAACAGGTAAAATTTACATAGGAAAAGAATGTGATATGAGTTCGAGATGAGATAAAAATGATTTGTAAAACATTTTAAAATGGAATAATTTTAATTAAATAAATCATCATTCTTTTAATCTAATAAATTTACAAAAATTACCTGTTTCTTTGTTACTATTAATTATTTATTAAAAAGATTAAAAAATTAAAACCCGTTTCGTTGATAGCCTTTAAAATTTTGAGTCTCAATCAGTGTGGTATTAAAATTAATTGACATGGAACTTTTCTTAAACATTAAAATGCGGATTAATTTTTTATTTTAATTAAATTTAAGTATTTTAGTTTCATCTATGCAACACGATTTAAAAATTATTTCTTCAAATCTCATTAATTATTTATAATTTAAAGGTGGTAACTATTTACCAAAAATAATATTTTTAATAAAATATTAAAAAAAATCCCGATCCAATTGTCTTGCGTGATTACCTCGAATATATGTCGAACTTTTTTTTTAATTTACTTGTATAATTTTTTCTTTTCATTTGTAGAGCATTGATTTCTCTAAGAAATGAATTTACTAAAATTTTATCTGCCCAGACTAAAAATTTTATTTTCTCAAACTTAAATTAGCCTATTCAAATGATATTTTGAAAAAAAATAAGTTTTAATTTTTTTCGCCCATTGAAACTTGAATTTTCACAGAAAATTATTTAGTTCTTGTTTAAATCTGTACCTTGTAAAAAATTTAGATTTGTGAATTAAAAAATATGCCAATTGTTTGCTATAATTCGACTGAGAATGCTGAAACAAATGAAACTATTTTTGATAAGACTGTGATTGAATCAATAGGTATTAAAATATGGCATCTAGCTTTCATAATCTTTGCTTGTGTTGTGATTATCACAATCGTATTGTGTTGTGAGTATTTTTAAATAATAATTTATATAAATTCAACTAAATGAATTATTTCTTGTCAGGTATCTTTCGTTGTAGGTATATTTTGAATTTCGAATACATCAATCTAAATTTATTTATGACATTAGGTAGAGTTCCTCGCACAAGACAAGAAATCGAAGCCGATATAGTTCGAAATAGAGTGACCAAACAATTTCGTAAACATCTTGAAAGGTAAGCGAAGTTGAAAATAATTTCTAGAGGATTAATTTTTAAAAATTTTTTAAAGGCTACCATACGATAATCTTTGCCTATTAAGTGGTAAGTTGCGATGAAAGATTGAAAGATTAATTCTCAAATTGTTTATTTTTTAAAAAATCAGTTCTTAATCAAGTAAAAAGTCTTGAAGAGATTCGATTAGGGTCAGGAGTTGAAGAGAAATCATATACTATTTTACAGAAATTTAAACTTTTGCTATACAAATCGCGAAAGACAACATTGGAAAGTTCATTTGAAAAACAAGTATCCAATGCTAGTCTGAGTGCAAAGTCAATCACATCAATTAAAGCTTGAAATTTTTATATCGGGTAAAAAAAATTATAAATTGAATACGAATTTCAATTTCAGATAAATTCGAAAGTGAAAAAAACACAACCAAAAAAATAAGGTAATTTGTGGCACATATTATGTTTCCATTATTGTATTCATTATTTTATAAAACGAACCCATTTATTAAAATCAAGTGAAAACAATATAAAAAATAATATCTATTATCTATGATTCAATCTTAACAAAACCAACTAAACAAAGAGAACTGTTACAGATAAAAAGAGTTTTTTCTACAAAATTTTTTAATATGATCGAATGACTAAGATTATTTAAGAAATAAAAATTTTTAAATTTAAAAAAAATTATTCTTGAGCTATTTACACAAATATTTTTGAGTAGATGAAAAGTAGATTTACAATTGAAATAATAAAAAGGTACATTTGATGAAAAATATTTTGAGAAATTAAAATAGATGATCCGAATCGTCAGATTAATGAATGAATAATTCTTGTTCATTTTTTTAATTCATCCTTTAAAAAATCCAAATTCGACAAATTATCTAAAAATTAAAAAAAAAAAATTAATACTTCCCTAAAAATTAAATAATGGGATAAATTAAATACTTGATGATCTTCTCGAATAGAATAAAATATAGGCTCGTTCATCCGATGAATTAGGTTCAAGCTCTACGACTGATTCATCATTGAAATAATACCATTTGTTATTCCATGCGCTCTTTGAGAATGCTGTGTAGTGGCCAGAATTAACACCTTTATTTAAAATATATGATTAATTAAGTTATGAAAAAAAAATTTGAATACTAAACAAACTCACCTCCAGAATGACAAATAATACTCTTTAAATCATAAATTAAACCTTCGTTGTGACCATCTTTGTATATATTATCAACCTGATAGTAAGGCGAAATATCAAATTTTTCAATGGGAAATTCGACAGGTTCTTCAATCTTGATTGAATTCATATCATGAAACACAAATCGTTTCAGATAAATAATTAGTGTGTCTGCCGATTTCCAAATAGTAAGTGATTTTCTTGCTTTTTGATTTGAATTACATACTGTACAGAACCATGGATTATCATCATCTAACAATTCACTTTGATTAAACGATTTTAGACAATCATGTAAAGTCAATCTTTCCGGCTTTTTATAATTGTGAATGGATGGATGGTCTAAGATTTGTTTTAATGAATCTGGGATGAGTGAGTCGAGTTCATGTATCGATGATTTATCAAATTCAACAGCAATGTTATCGTTAGGCTGAATGAGAACATCACCGATACGTGTAATTTCACAACCGGTACAATTGCTCGTCCAATCGCATCTAACACATTTTTGACCTGTTTTTGTCACAAAATAAAGTGAGTAGGGTACTAAAGCCGGTACGAATCGATCAATAACTTCATACAACTCACGACCATTTAATAAACTAGGTAAACGTAATAAAATAGGTCTAATCTTAAGTTTAAAGTTATTGCCATTATGTTTCTCTTGTATTCTAAACAAAATTGGAATAATATAATAATTCGTGGTGAATAAATTCTGTTGTACAGGTCGTTTACTATTAATAGGTACAAAATAAGTTTTATCAATAAAATTGGAACAAGTCGGACACAGAAAATTATTTTCATTTTCAGAACAATGTTTAACAGTCATATCTAAACAGGGTGGACATAATACACAAGTACAACTTGAATGAATAAGTAATTGTGATGAATCTTTTTCTTCTAAACAAATTGCACAACTTAATTGGATAGGCAGCAAATTTCCCGTATCAAAATTGTCTACAAATGTAATCAGATCATCTGTTGATGTTGTTTTATAAAAATAATTTGACGGGATTGTTTCTGTAGAGGTGGTTGTAGTTTGTGGATAGTTAGAAATTTCTTTAAAATTATCTTCAATAAGTATATCATTATCTAAAGGTTGAGCCAATTTATCACAATTACTAAAATAATCCAAAAATTCTTTATTCAAATTATCACCATTAAACCTAAAACAATTTTTATTAAATGATTTCGATAGTTTCGTATCATTAATTTGATTAAGATTTGTTTGTTCAATTGTCAAATTAATTTCTTCAGCGTTTAGATTAGTTTTATAATTAGATTTGATTGTGTTCAATGTTTGACTGTTAAGAAAATTATTTTCAACTGTCTGACCATTTAAATTGCATTCATTTGAATGGCTATCTGGGGTGAAAAAATTTTGGTCTTGAGAAGGTGGGGGACTTATCAAATCAACAGTGATAGGTTGATCATTATCCCATAATGATTTATGCATCACATTCGAATAGACAGTAGTAAAATTAAGTTCAGTCATTTCAAAGGCATACAGATCGCGAAATTCATCATCAACATATTTGAGTGATGTATTATTATCTAGAACTTTATTGATAAAACGATTATCTTGTAATTCTGCAAATACAAATTGAGTATTCTCCGTTCCCATCTGATCTTTAATAAGAAATTCTCTTAATATGTTCGATAATTTCTCTAATTTATCGTGTTTATTCAACGTTAATAAATAGCGTCTGGCCAACTTGACATGCATACTGTAGCACACATTCATTTGACTCGGTATAAAAATCACGAATATTTGTCTTTCCAACGCATTAGGTAAATTTACAGGTAGATACATAAATGGTTCATAGGTGATACTCACATTAAGACAAGATGAACATTTGACTGCAGATTTAAATTGACCCTGAAAAGTGTCCACAACAATGGATTTATTCTTTGTTAGATATTTGTTCCATTCATTTTCACTAATGAATTTATCAACGTTTTTCAAATTTTCAAACTGTTGATCATTAGATGATGATTCAGGATCAGATTCAACCTTTAATCGTTTTGGACTTAAATTATCTGATGTTTGGTGATGAGATTTGATACTCGTATTATTTCTTTTCTTATTTCGTTTTGAAATTGAATTTATTGATGAATTTGTGGAAGAACAATCTGAATCATCATTTATAAATGGACTATCAACTTGTTGTCGATCATTCAATTGTTTAGCAGTAGAACAAATAAGTTCATTGTTGATACTAATCTTAAGAAAATTTTTTGAATCATAAGTAACATCTTGATTCAAATTCAAATTATTATTGATGAGCTTAGTATCTTTGCTTACAAGCTCTTTTACACTCAATTGTAATGAATTTTTCAATTCATCTTTAGAAATGGTCTTAACAGATGATTTATTTGAAATATTATCATTCGAAGTATTAATCAAATGTTGAATTGGATTAATAACAGTTTGACTTATCTCATGCTCTTTTTTCTTATCATCGTTTCTTGTTGAATTATGTTCAGCCTCTTCATCACTTAATTGATCATCACAGTAGGTCGATGATGTAGAAACTGATAATGAACTTTTAGGCGATGCAGTTCTACTACTTAAATCCATCAAATCATTTAAACAGTTCGATAATGGACTCTCTTGATTATCGTTTGTTTTATCGTTTTTCGGAACATTAAATGTATCATTTTCGACCGAATCGCCCTTATTATTTAATGCCTGATTGATTTGATCATGTAAAGTGCCAAGTAAAAGAGTGAGAAATTCCTGACAATCATGTTGTCTGTATCCTTGAAATTGTGAATAATTTTGACTCATAATTTCCTTGAATTCATAAGGTTTGATCACATTATAATCACGTGTTTTATTCCAAACTTTTTTCATCAATGAGATGAAACAAGATGTTAGCGAATTATTAGCTAAATTTATTTTTGAACTATTTTTAAGATATTCATTCAAAAAAAACGCAATCAACTTTTTATTATTAAATAAACATTGAAGTCCACTATTCATGTAACAAGTATTTCCTAGATTAGTAAGACCGATAAGGCCAAGTTGGTTGATTTGCTTTTCAGATGACGGTTGATTTAACTGATTTTCTTTGCACTCTATAACATTGAATTGATTTCCATCATCTTTAATCATTTGAACACAATCATTAGTTTGGTTGATATGTAATTTAGGAATTAGAGCAGTCTGTTTCGTTTTATAAAGGGGATCATGTATTGAATCGTCGTAAATCACAAGATCCATTTTTATATCATTCGAATGATGTGACGAATAATTGGTTTCTTTCAAACTACTTAAGTTAGTAATATCTTTCAAGTTATTCAATTTATCAGTACTAAATTTATCTAGATTGCTTTCTTCGATCACTTTTTTTTTCAATGAGGATACGGGATCGCTCATCAAATTACTAATCAAATTTCCGTCTTCTAACCTAGGAATCATCTTAGTGTCATGCCTGAATATAAATTCGAAAAAAGAATAAATTAATTTTTTTTTTCAATTAGAAAATTGACGAAGATTTTGTATACCAAAAGTCTGAAAAAAAGTCGCTAAAATTTTCATAAGAATTCGCAAACATTTCAAAAATTTTTATTTTATAATTAATTTATTCGCATTTTTAGCTACCGCAGACTAGTTAGGCTTAATTAATTTAAGACACGATTGTTTAAATTATTAGTGAGCTTTTAGATTATGTAAAGAATTTAGATATTCAATTTTTTTTATAAAAAAATTATACATAAAAATTTTATTTATAAAATCAGTGAATTATAGTTCGATCATTGTACTTCAAAATGATGAATACATAATTTAGATTCTACGAAACTCGAATTTTTTTTTTATCTGAATACCGCGTCTTTTAAGTGCAAATATGAACAATTAAAAATCAAAAATTTACCTGTTTTATTTTCACACGAACCTCGATTGAACACAGATACAATTCTCAAAGGCACATTTCTAAATGATTACATAAAGTAATTCAGTTAAATGAGATGAAAAATAATTAAAAATGATTTCAAATTCGCATATATATGCGAATAAAGTTACTTGAAGTATTTTGGATACTGTTGATACAATGCTATTTAGAAAAAATCAAGAACGAACAAAAATTAAAATTCCAAATTTTTAATACACAGAGAGCCGCTAAAAAGTATCTTGATCTCTATTTTCACAACAAAAGAACATTCAAACCTGGTGGCCAAAATACACAAATTCACAATGAAATTAGTCGATTTGAATGCTATTCCTTTTTTTTAGCGCGATTTCTAAATTAATTTTCTTTATTAAAAAATATTCTCGGTTTCAAATTGCATTGTTTTTTTTTCTTTTAAATTTAATTGATACTTAAATTGATTTATGATTAAATTTCGTTATATTAATTTCAAGTCGCTGTAGATCAATTTTTTATCACATTTTGTCGATAATTAATTGATTAGTTATTTAGAGAAACCTTTATTTTAACTAAGTATTCAGAACTTAAATAATTTTTTATATTAAACGATAAAAGAATTAAATTTGAGCTGTTCATATATTTATCTGTTTAGAATTAAATTTAGAATTCATCTACTCAAAATATTTAGAAGAGCAGGAAATCTCATAATCAACTTATATTTGTGAAAAAAGTCGTATTATTAAATTTTCGTAAAAATAGAAGATATATATAATTTTTATCGTATCTCAATAATTATAAATAAATTAAATTGTGTGAGACATTAAGCAATTTTCTCCCATTTTTTATATTAGGTTTTACTTTATTTTTTTTGACAATTGGTTTATGTGAA
>BLXL01009969.1:0-42057 GCA_023170135.1 Acarapis woodi | reverse complement strand
AACTTTGAGTAAACTTAAATTGCCTAAAAATATATGCTACTAAGTATATATAAGATCATATATGTAATCTATTTTAGAGACATAGTAAAATAGAATATTAATATTAATTTAACTTAAACACATCTGAGACTTGTAGTTTTACATCTTGTAGGATAATACAAAATACGAGCACGCAAAAATATTAAATTTAAACTCAAAAAAGCAATAATATCTTGATTCACTAGGTTTATGATTTTATCTGAAAGAGAATTTTATTTTGTTGCATTTAAAATGTACCCATTTTTTGAATTGTACATTAGATTTGCTGCAAGAAGCATTCAGAGATTTATTTAATACAAAATTAGAACATTGCAGCACTAGTAGTTAAATTGGATCTTATCCAACAAACACTTGAACCACATTTATGGAATACTATTAAATTGAGAATCTTATGTGTTAAATAAGATGCTAAAGATGTACGGATTTTGCTGACATTTGTCTAAAAGAGAAATCGTAAAAACTGCAACGACACAAGAATACGTGCCATAAATAGAAACTTTAAAATTTTTGTTTAGAAAACAATTCTCGTTGGATTAAATAAAAAATAGTCTTTTTAATTGTTATTATTTATTTTTCTTTTTTTCAAATTAAATCGTTTTGATTTTTTAATAATTTGAAAAAAAAATTTTTTTAGTAAACGGAAATATATTGCTTGGAAAGAATAAAAAAATAAATAAAATTTAAAGATGAATAAAAATTCGAATTAAAATCTAAAAGTACTATCTAAATGAATTTAAGCTTTTGGTAGTTTATATGGTGATTAAATTTAATAGAATTTCGAATGCCAAGGAGTGTTCGCAAGAATAAAAAAATTCAATTTATATTAGTATATTCAATTATCTTTCGGAAGGAATAATTAACTTTTTTTGTGAATAGAATTTTAAATAATTTGATTGTTTTGTAAAACAACTGTTAAATAATTATATTATCTTTATAAAGAAAATTGTTTTACAGGACAGGTTAAATCAGTTAAAAATTGTTAATTCTTAAAAATTTCGTACTCGAAATATTCTCTGAAATGACTGATTTTCGAGAACTCATTTGTCGTTTTTGATAAAATAATAGACTATTAGATTGTCCATTTCATTGTTTAATAATTATTTCAATATAAGGGCACTAGTAAATGAGATGCCAAAAATGTAAACAATATTAAAACATATCTAGAACACCAAAGAGCAAAATACAGTAAGTTCAAATTAACAGCATGAAATAAATCAGTAACTTATATAGATTTTAAATTTGATAAGATTTAAAATACATACCTTTGAATTGTTTCTGTGCTGAAATATCTTGAAGTTTTTTATTTATTTGTTCACAGGCACTAAGTACGGTTGATTTCGGATCAAAATTGACTGTTTTGACCAAGTTGAGGTCCACAACGTTTATTTTGAGTGTTAAGGCCATTTTTATATTTTACAATTTTACTTTGAAAAATAATTTACTCAATATACATTTATTTTGTGAAATTAAGGCAACCAAACAGATAACAAAAATCAAATAATCTCTCTTGTTTATTAAATTAGAAATCAATAGAAATCACTCGGGATATTAAATTTAATTATTTTTTGATGAAAAAGTTCCCATTCATCTTTTATCCGTTTTTTATTGTCATAAAATTTATATTAAAATTATCAGTCCATAAATATTTTGTAGCTTTGATTTAAATAGTATTGTTCAGCCTAATACCGATTTGTAGCTTCATAAAGGTCATCCATTACTATTTTTTAGTCAATAATTATTATATTTTCTCATCCACTCAATCCGGTAAATTAGTTTGTCTAATTAAAAAAAAACTTGCTTTCAATTATACAGAAACAAAAAAAAAAAAAGGAACAAAAAATAAATTCAAAAAAACTTTTTAGAAAAGAAATTTTATTTTGGTTGATTAATTTAGTTGATCACAGAAAATAGTTTTTATGACTGTTAATCAGTCATCAAACTCGTCATTTTTATATTTGAAATTGACTTCCGTTTTATTACAAAAATATGTGTGTGTGCATGCACGCTAATTGCTTTTTTTTTCATTTAAATTTTTTGTTTCTATTCATTTACATCACTAGATGCCAATTTTTTTCACGATTCACTTTGAAACCATTATATTAAGGTGTAAAATACAATTTAATGATAAAAAATATATTTAGTTTTCGAGGCGTCGATTTCGACTCTTACCTAGGCCTAAAATTAGGCCCAGGAAATAAATATATAGATAGCAGATCACAAAAAAGAACACTCGAAAGTACCAATAGACAAGCAAAACAAGTAGTTTACCGCCAGAAATCAAAATTATAAAAAAATGTTTTGAATTTTATCTCTATTCATTTTTTCGAATAACGCTTATCAAGAACGTAAGTTCTTCAGCCGTTACAAAATTATAATTTTATAAATTGTTTTAATTTTATAAAATCTTCGTTATTGCACGATACCAGACATGTATTTTTTAATATACATAGTCATATTAGAACAAAATTTGTAAAATTAAAAAAGAAAAAATTTAAAAAAAAAAAGTAATTTTAGTATTAGCACACAGTCTCAATCGATTATGATTATGAATAACTTGATCATAAAACTAGTAAAAAGTTAGAAAATTTAGAAAAAAAAACTAAAACTACGAAATTCATAAACTAAAAGCGTAAAAATTTAGAGAAATATAAGAATTTAGTCGAGTAGTTCGTCTAAAACAAAATATTAAAATTTGAATGAGCACTTTGAAGTCAATGTAAAGCGCTTCTGTGAGAAGAGCCATGCATTTTCTCTTTGGCCAATTTATAAATAATAAGTTAAAAATAGACATTTTTACAAAAATTTAATCTTTCTACACATTGCAACCAGATTTATTTTGTTCAAGATGGCGGCTAAAATATAATTTAAAAATAAATGAAAAATTAAGATATTTCATTCATAGAAAATGGCTATAAAAAAACTATGACGAAAACTCTTTGACATACAATTTCACAATTAAGGCGAAAGAATTAAAAAAAAATAAAAATAAAATAAATCTCTGTATTCTTGCATTTGTTCGAATCATTTTGAAAAAGTAAAGACGTTTTTAGATATTTTTGTTTTAGTAATTACTTTGCAGATCACTTTTGATAAATCTGATATAAATCTAAAAGCATTAGTGATCTTTTAATTAATATAATATTTAATTATTAATATGATTGAACAAACTATTTGATTAAAAAAGAATTTTTTTTAATTTCATTTCAATAAGATATTTTCAGAATTTCAATTACGAAATTACATTAGAAAATACTAATAATCACATTTTCAATAAGTTGAATAATTGGCGAAAATTATAGTAAAAGTTTATCAAAACAGCACAACTTGTTGATCATACTTTTTTTTAATTTGAATTTTTCATTTCACCAATATCAAAAATTATTGATTGTGTAATAAGAGAATTTACGAGGAAAAATTTTTAATAATTTGAAAAATTTCATTTAAAGCACATGACTTTGTTAAAATGATGTATGACATTCACACACACTTTTTGTAAGTAGCTCACTAACCAAATCAATTTCTTAAAAATTTAAAGACAGTGTAAAAAATATGAAAATTGTAAAATTTTACTACCTAAAAATATAATTTATAAATAAAAAGAATCAATTTCGAAAGCAAAAAAAATCAAAAAAAAAAAAAAATATATATATATTAAAACTTGATTGGGAAAAAATTTGAAATGAAATAAAAAAAAATAAAAAAACTAAAAAAAATCATAAATAAAGATTCGCAAGCCGGTGATAAAGCTGAACAGAAAGTAATTTTAAGTACGAATTCGCTATTTATACGAGCTTTCAAAGAATACGCATGCTGCTTTGGTGGGTTGTGGCCAATTCTGAAATAAATTTTCAGCGAATTGCACGCTCTTCTAATACACTATTTTAACTTTAACACGCATTCGTAATAAAAATATATTGAATAACAGTTTTTCAGGTTTATAAGAATCTTCACGCTGAATGAAATATTTTACAATTTACATATAAAAATTCAGGTATTCGATAAATTTCAATTTATAATTCATAAAAATGTGCGACAAATTCTTAATTTTTCAGAGATTTTTCTAATTAAGTTTTATTATAATTATTTGCAAATTAGTTTGAAATAATTAACGCCATCTATAATTATTGTTCTAGTTTCCGGAGAAATTTTTAGCGTAATTTCACATCAATAATCAATTATAATTTTTGTTTCTCATTTGAAACAGATTGAATTAATGAACTATTTAAAAAAGTTTTCAAAAATATTTTTATCTAAAAAATATTTATTATGTAGAATTATCATATATTGTAATTTATAAATAAAATATGCGTGTTAAATCAGATTTAGATAAGGTAAATTAATGAAACATATCTGAAATAATTGACATGAATCTAGAATTAGTTTGATTTTTGATGTATTTTTTGTGAATTTAAAAATGGAAACATTCGATAATTGCAATTTTTATTTAAATTTATTTTTTTCCGTTTCGTAGTAAAATTGATATTTGTTGAGATTTAGAATTTTTAGAAAAAAAAAACTAATCGAAAACTCGTTTACAAATTTTGACAATGATTTAAGCAATACCAATAAAATTTTATTCTCAAATGATCAATGTATTTCATCATTCCCCAAAAAAATAAAATTAATTTTAATTAAATTGAATCGGAAAATTTTGAAATTTGATTGAAATCGATCTTCTAAAATTTTTTTCGAATAGCAATAAATCATTACAATGAGAATCGTTTTGATTTTTTTTTATTTTAATTGATTTGGAGGGTGGGATATTGATATATGAAAGAATTCACAAAATGCGAAATAGGTTAATTCACTTAATAATTGAATATTTTTTGCAGTATAAGGTAAAAAAATTATTTTTAAGCCCATAAAAAGACATAAGAAATTATAAAACGTCTTATTCAAATCTATTGAAAATTCATGCAGCCCGCTGGTGAATAAATGAAAGAAAGTGTATTATTTCTTCTAAATTATTCATTTCCAATACAATAATTCTTATAATTATAATTATAAGATTTACCCGATAATATATGAATATTCATTCGAATTTAATTTATTTGAAGTGTTTAAGATCATTTCAAATGATTTTTTTTTGAAAGGAACGGTAAACGTGCATGCCAATTTGAGTAAATTGCGAAAAAAGCGCTTAATGAAGTTTCAAATAAATTTAAACAAAAATCGGAATGCGAAGGAGGCAATTTTTGCAATGTTCTAATTTAAAAAAAGTGAAAAATATATCTACACCTTTGATGAGTATAAATCAATAATTTTGAAATTTTTTTTTAATTTCGAATTTCAAATACATCTTATTTTATTTCGTGTTAAATAAGTTGATTTCCAAAAAATAATCTGGATGAATTGCTTTTCATTTGAGTCGGACAAAAATTTTCATTTATTTGTTTTGATTCAGATCGAAATTTATCAATTCAAATTACATGTTTCAAGAATGCTCACAAATGATTTATAAAAATTTGCTGAAAAATTATGAATTTTAAAGAAAAAAAGTAAGTAAATGCTGGATTTCATTTTTCATTTTATTTTTTTTTTTTGAAAAATCACGATTTCGAATTTTTTCAACAGTTCTCAGATCGAAGGAGTGAAGATAAGTTTGAATAAATTTAAAGACAGCTGACAAACTTAAAAAATTTTTTAAAAGTATCTAAAAATTACTAGACAAGAAAAACAATCCATAAAATAGAATGAGATAACATTTTTTTTATCAAAAGTATACATAATGTTAGATGTTAAATTGCCTGAATTATATGCCTATTTTTATTTTTTTTGAAAAAATACGATTTGTAAGATAATAGAAATTTTTATTTGAAAAAATTCGCAAGAATAATTTATCTGCTCAAGTGATGCGATGACTTGAAAATTTTCTCGAAATTCTACTAGATAATATTTTGCTAGCCATTAAAGCTGAATGTAACAAAAAAGCGTATGTAGTTTCTTAAATTTGTGCATGAATACTTGCGACTAATTGTACTGATCTAGTTAAAAATTTTAATTGTTATAGAATTGTATAAAGTTGTATAAATTTTCAACATTATTTAGTAAAATTGTCTTTCAGCGAAAAACTTTTCAGCAAAATCAATAAGTCGTTCTTCTTTAAATTTTTCGTTCTGTTTAATGATTCATATATGTAATTAAGTAAATGCAAATTGTATTGCCGTTTTTTTTTCAAATTATATAAAGAAAAATTTATCATTCATAGAATCATATTGCGAAAACTATCAAATATAGATTATCTTATGACTTTAATATTCTATTTAATGAATGCTATTTGCAGAATAGTATATTTGATTCGATTAAGGCTAAAATCACAACATTGTATATAAGGAATGCAAACTGCAAGAAAAACTTTCATGAAAAAGGATTAGAGGACTATTTTTGGACAATGTTAAGTAACCAATGGACATTGCTTCTTTAATAGTAAGTACTTTCTGAATTTATTGAAATGAAAATAGCATTAAAAATGAAGATTCGAAATGAACAGATATAAAAAAATTTCATTATAAGAAAAAATTTTTTTTTCAACAATTTAAGTAGATTTTTCATAAAATTATAATTTTTGTTATAGAGCATTTTACAAAACAGCTGCTAAAACAGTGATAAATAAGATAGTGTAATAAAAAAAAAGTTGTAAAGAAATTAATTTGCCATTTAAATAATTAATAGTAAAATTTTGAAAATTTCAGATTTCACTATATATATAACTCGAACATTAAAGAGATAGGGTTTTTTTTTTATTTTATAGGACTTCCTTTTTGAGTCAGACTAAACTAATGCAAAAAAAAATTACGAATTATAGGCTAGAATTTTGTTTTTCTAACCAGAAGAAAAAAATATTAAGATTTTTTTAGAACAAAAATTTTTTGCTAAAGACTATCGCCTATGATCTTTTGATTACAAATTTTTTCGAATAAGATTTAAGAAATTTTTTAAATGATAGAGACAAAATTATTAGCTCTAATAGAAATTCATGTCTAATTGTCTATTTTCAAATGCTATTGTTGATTTGTTAAAATATACTAATCAATTATTCTAATTTTGAAATTCCTCAGTAAAATCATAAGTTTTTTTTTTTCAAATTTCTATATTATTTACAAATCATTTATTCGATTGACTAGTTCATTTGTCATTACATTCTCAAATCATTATTGAAAATAACAAAAAACGTATTCTAATTGAGAAGACATTATGAAAGACTAAATCTAATATAAATATTTCAGGTATATTTTTAAAAAATTTTTTTAGAATTTATCATTTAGATTAAAAAAAAATATTTAACCTTTAAAATTTATAGAATTCCTATCTAGCTCTTTAAACTTTCAATTTAAATTTTCAAAAATTATTTAGGATTTTTTATAAATTAGTCAAGTTGTTTGAGTAAACACAATAAAAATTTGCGTATTTGAGGTCTTGATATCGAAAATTTATTTTGTAATTTTAATGAGATTTATATTTAGAATTTAGGGAAAATCTTGTTATTGGTATTTCTTAATAAATTCGCAAATTCAATCGGAAAAAATTTAGACAAGTTTCTCTCAAATTTGATAAATAAGATAAAGTGAAATTTTCTTTTTTGCCTGTTGTATTTCTCGATAATTTACTGAACATAATTTACAATTAATAAACAATACTAACAAACTTGGAAAAAAAATTAAACAAACATCATGAAAAAAATTTTTTAAATAATGAATTCAAATTTAAATTTAAGCCTAATAATTATTATAATTTAGAACTTGATGGTTTCAAAAAAAGTTTTCAGAGAAAAATATTTACATGATAAGCGTATCTAAAGAAAACTTAGTAGAACATGCATAAATATAGAAAATATTTGTTCAAGCAATAATTAATTGTAATTAATAGAAATAAATTATCATTTGGGCTTAGAAATAAAATAATCTTTATCCACTGTGTTTATGAGACTGCTAAATACTTTAGAATTTAAGCCAGTTTGCTTGTTGATGACATTAAATCTATTTTTTTTTTTTTTTCACTGAACCATACAATTATAAGGCATCTATGTAAAAAGCTAGAATATTTTTTAACCGAACTTTCAATGACCTCTGAACTAAAGAGCATTAATATGTTAATAAAATGTAAATTGTTGAGTAATTTTCTTTTATGTTGATAAATAGAGCAAAGGACTTAAGTAACTAGTGTTCACATATTTATTGAAAATTCAAAGATGCGTTTCGACAGTTTATACATTTCACTATTGATATCAGACCAATAGATTACAATTCTTCGACTAATACTCGCTAAAAAGCTCAAAGATTTAAACTTTTAATTTATAGTCGTTTTTACCATCATTTAGAATAACATTCACTTAAGTATCAATATTGAGTCAACATTCAAATGGCTATTCACAAAGTTACAGATATTTCAAAATGCACACACTATGTGTGCAAAGTTCGAATAGATCAAATCGAATTCCGAAATTTATTTGAGCCCATCTTTTGAAAAACTATTTACTTAGAATGTCATACAGAGCAATCATAAAAATGTTGAAGATGAAATGTTTCTAAATAAAATTGAATTCGTTTTTGACTCGTGTAGATTCAAAAATTTATTTTTTTTTTGTTGCAAAATGTCATTTACCATTTAGAATTGTCGTATTCAAAATATTTTTTTAAGTAATCTTGTTATGACTTATAAATTTACTTGTTGAAATATCTGGCATGTATTTAGGTGAAATGCAACAGAAATTTATAAATTTTAATTTTAAGATTTGAATGTTACTGAATCTTAAAAAAAACAATTTTAATTTGAGTAATTTGTGTAAAATTTAAAATATTTCGTAAAAAAATTTTTTTTTGATCGGAAGTTGTTTCTTTGAAATTAAAGCAATGAGCTATTTCTTATTGATAACTTATAATAATCTTATAATATTTTAATCTGCCTACTTTTAATTACTTAATATTTAGCAGCTTATGATTTCTTTGAAACGATTACGACTATTTTTTTGTTTATTGAATTTATTTTTTTCAATCAAATATCTGAAAATAAAAAGAAAAGAAACGCCAGTTGATCAAATGGTTTGAAAGATTTAATTTAAAATATAATATTCAATAAGTTTATATGTTTTGAAGTTTTATTAAGGCATTGAAATTAATCAAAATAAAAAAAAAAAAATCTAAATCGATTAGTGATTACGTCAAGCTTCAAATTTCTAAGAACCATAGATTTTTTGAAAATAATATTAAATTTGCTTATACACATAGTTTTACTGTTGAATAATATCAAAGTCTTTTTTTAATTAAATTTTTGAACATATTGAACATAATAATTTTGGGGATAGTTTTCCTATGTTTCTATAAAATAAGCAATTAAAAAAATGAAATAAGATGAATTAAGTTTATGAATATTTTTTTTTATTAACGTTTTCAATAAAAGAAAATTTAAGATTTTCTTTTTTTTTATCTTAAATTCACAAAATTGTTTTTCACCATTATATCATAACTTTAGGCTCTATTGAAATAAGTTTTTTTATGCAACTTCTCTAGATGATCTAATTACGAATGTAAATCTTTTGAAAATCTCAAAAAATTTATACTTACATTTTTTCAAAAAATAAATTTCTGTCTAAAAAAAGAGTAGTTGACATGAGAAAAACTTAGTATGTCAAGAAATAATTATGTGTATTTTATTTGAAAATAAAGACTTAAACATTTTCAAAAAATTTGCGATTCTTCAATAATTGTGTAAAAATATTTTATTGGAAACACAATTTTAGAAGTTAATTTTTTTATAATTTGCTTAGAGTTGTTTGACTAAAGATTTAAAAGCAATATTTCAAGCTTAACAATCCTGGCATCCTATGGTTTATTGAATATTTGAATTAAAAGTTACTCAAACATAAGAGAAACAATCTTAATTTAATCAAAATTAAATCATTCCTGATTTTAGACAAACAGTTTCCGACTTTACAATCGGCGTACCGTAAAACACAGTTTATGGCCTTTGATTTTCAATATAGCGATAATGAGGTCTATTATATTGAGGATACTTTTTCTCTACTAATATTTCATATTGAAATCATCTAACTTTTTCTCTATTATTCTTATATTCAATACTATGTATATTATTTTATTTATCTAATTATTACTCTAATGGATTTTCATTTGATTTCTCAAATTTTTTATTTTTTTTATATAATATTCAGATAATTTTTGGCTTTCTAAGATCTAATATGACTTTTATCAAGCGACTCATGACTAAATGTATGATATTGATTTTAGAACGATTGTGTGTATCTAGTTTGCCATTACCAAAAGCTATTACATCTAGTTAACATTTTTCAGATGAATTCGATAATTAAATTCAGTATATTGTTTGTTTGTGTAGCTAAAGCACGTGTTTTGGCCAAAAACAAATTTTCACGCGTGTCTTAGACTTGCAATCTAATTTTTTCTTGATTGATATTACCAACGGAGAAATTGTTCTTTTCTTTGAATTTAACACATCATTACCTTGTCGTTTTGATAATAACCAAGTAGATATAATTTCAAATTTATGATTTTTTTAGAACTTATAAAAAATAACTTATTCTGACTCACTTATATTAACTTCCGCTTTTCAATGTATATTTTTAGATACTTTCCAAAGTAATTGATTCGATAAAAATTAAATTAAAATATAAATATTTAACTGAAGATCAAGTAGGATCCACAAGTTGAAGAAATGTACGTACGCAATAAATAAAAAAAGAAAAAAATAGTTGCCATCTAGATTTTTCAAATAAATTTTTGAATTCGATTACGAATTAAACTATTCAAAAAATAAAATCATAAATATCTTTTTATTTATCTACTTTAACTTAGATTCAAACCTAAATGTTATCGGAATTCCCAATATAAAGAATGTCATACTCTATTTGAAACTACAAAATCTACTTTTTGAGTCTGCGAGATGAATTTTTTTTACATTTCAAACTAGCTTGTAACTTTTGTTTATATTTAAAATCAAAGTGGTTGATGTCAACAATTTGAATTTCCAGCACGCGACTGGAAATTAGTTGCCAAGAATGGGTTATTTTAACTGCTCGTGTAATTTTTTGGAAGGCATTTTTTTTTTTTTTTTATACATCTGAAGCTGCGTTTATCTGAAATTTTTTTTGTTTTTTATAGAAAATTCAGATTTACTATAATTTAATAAATATCGAAAATATTTCTGAATTTTGAACCTCGTTTCAGAAATATTATTATTTTTTCAAATTTTTACCTAAAATTGATGATATTAAAAAATCTGGAGAAAATAAAAAAAAAAAATATCAAACATCTATCTATTCTGGTAAGTATTGAATCTTTTGTGGACTAGTTAGTGGCTAAAAATTCATTATAATTAAGGACTTAGGAATATTTTCTTGTGGAAAAAAGATGATATGAAATTCAAGTCGCCATTATAGAATCTTCAAATGGTCAAGTTTAATAAAGAATAATTTTTCTTTTTTTTTTTTTATTTTATTCAATTAACTAAAAGGAATATTTAGATATTAAGATTGCTAAATCGTAAAAGAAGATAAAAATTTTGCTAAACAATTTAATCTTGAAAAATTTATTGTTATTGTATGAGAAGTTTTATATTCAAGTTGAGGGTTGCATAGTTATTGTACAAATTAAATAAATTTTTTGTAGTGGTAAACTGATCGTAAAACAAATTAAATCATTTTTAAGGGTCAAATAAAATTTATTCAATTTGTCGACTATGTAATTTAAGTTTCATAGCTATGTTGAGTGAAAATGATATAAAATTTGACAATGCACTCGATAAAATAAATTTCAGAATAAAATTTATGTTGTATATAAAAATTTACAAAATAAATTTAACTAAAAGTAGCTTTGTGAAATGTGTCTTAGAAAATATTGAGTGAACATTTTAAAATCATATCTAGTTTCATTATTTATCATTTGAATTTTGCTACAGTTTGGAAATTTCAGATATTAGATTTAAATGGCAAAACTATTTTTGAAAATTAAAACCAATTGACTCAATTTTTTATGCGCCTTTTACGATTTCTCAAAATCGGGCAAATAACTGGTAACTTAAGCTTAATGTACAAATAGCTTTGCAAAGTGGTGAAATTAATTAAATCTGATTTTCGGATAGGTCTTTCGTAAAAAAAAGATTTTATTATTGATAAAAGATTGTAAAAAGTAGAATTTTTCAATTTTATTTCCGTTTTGCTTACACAATTTTTTTTATAATTCAATTTCAGGACTTTTATAAGATTGATGTATGTTGAATGATTTTAAAATCTCAGTAAAAGAGAATTCATAGTGAAATTTCTTCTCACAAAGAAAATTTTCATATCTAAAAATTATTTGGAAATTTTTTTCTCGAAGATGAATTTATCGAATATATTGTTAAATTGGACGCAAAGCGAAATATGTAAATTTAATAGTTAATATCATATATATTATATTTAATAGCATAAACTTTGTGCTCAGTTTTGATTAAATACAGAGAATAATGGTACATTTCGATGAGCAATGTTTCAAAAAAGGACAAAGTCAATAATGGTACTAAAATGGTAAATTCAGAGGCCTCATTGAGTATGTATTCTAGATTTTGCAAGATCACCCTAATACACAAAGATAATCATCTTCATCATAAAATACATTCTCATTTAAGCGTTTGAGCAAAAGCAGAAAAATTGTGTGGCGATTTCATCTGTAGATATTTGTTGTAGAAACTCAAATAGATTTTAATTTTTAAATGTCAAGTAAAATGCATTCTAGTCGAATAAATTCGCAATGGTCTATGAATTTATGTATCAAGTTCATTGATTACCACTCGTCTTCTTCATAGATCTTCTAATGAGACTTCTTTCTACTCTCTACTGCTTTTATATTTGAAGTGTATTGTATGTGTTAAGTTGGTCTCTTTAATTTTTTTGGTTAGCAAGCTAAGTGTCTAATGCATCGAATTTGCGGACTGACTTTTCAAGTTAATACAAACGTTTGACGCAAATAGCTTGTATATGAATACATATTCTAGGCACAGACTTCCAACAATGTTTGCTCAAAATATAATGGCTTCAATCTAATGAATGAACTTTGAATTCTTTTCTTTTCAATGTTTTATTTAATCACTTTAAAAAAATTAAATTGAAAGCACTTGATAAGTCTGAAAGCCATTGCCTGTATTAATAAACTAATGTAAGTAAAGCTAACTAAGTAATATAAACCCATTACTGCCATGATGATTCAATATTATAGGGTATATCACAAATTAAATAGAATGTTCATTTATTATTTCGACCATCGAAAATTCGAACTTCAAAAGATTGTGCATAAAGTTCCATTAAACTTGTTTATAAAACATTTAATAATTAGATGATGAATTTAATTTATTAATCTATTTTTTCGATTTATATTTTCATAGTTTCAATCATATATTTTCAAATCGATTCTATTGTTTAATGATAAAAAATATTGATTGATTTGCTTTGATTTTTTTACACTTATTATGTTCTATTCAATACTATTCAATAAGTACAATGATATATTAAAAGCCTGAATGTTTCCCTATCAAGTTTTATCCAGATTCAAATATTTTAAGAACCATAATTTAGGGTTAAAAATTTATAAATTACAACATCGATAAAATCAATTCTGAAATGAAAAGCATTTTTTTGAATTTTGACAAATTCATATCAAAATCTAAATTTTCAGTTTTTCTTTAAATTCTGATTTTCTTAATTAATTTTATCGATTTTTTCAAATTTGAAAGCAAGTTTTCTATGTCTACATTTGATTTTCAAATATAAATTAGGGAAATATTTTTGAAATCATAAAATCTAAAGCCATAAAATTCAAAATCATAATTAGATCTAAGTTTAATCAATAAAAATTTTTTTTTATAAATTCTAAAAGGAAAGATAGCAACACTAAAATTTTCTATCAAAGATATTTTCGATTCAGAATTTTTATTAGATATTTTTATTTATAAAAATATATCAAAGCGTGCATTTTGTAAATTTTAATTCAATAATTTGATTTGTCAAGCTTCAAATTTTGAATTTTTTTCTTTTTTTTTTTTTCATAACACTGAAGAATTTTTTCATCAACATAAATGGCCTATTGAACATACCCAATATGATATTGTTCATTCAAATTTTGTATCAAAATTGTGACTTCTAAAAATTGATGTTGAATTGTCAATGGTAATCTTCTACTCTGAATAAAATTTTTGAATCAACTAATATTGAATTAAAAATTATTTAATTTATGTAAAAATGCAGTTTTTCATTTGTTTAAATTCAAAATTTCACTAACATGTAGATTTTAATAAAAAAAAAAAAAGATAAAAAAAATATTCTTGAATAATTATTTAAAAATTTTAGAGTTTGAATTAAGTGATCGCTAAAATTGTAAGAAAAATCATTTATTCATTATTGATACAATATAAATTTAGCCTCATGAATCACAAAATGCTTCTTTTTTTCACAAATATGATATTAAACGCTTCGAAATGTAATGTTGTAAAATATTTTATTATGTGTTTATAAAGCAGTCGATATTTTTTTTTTTGGATATTGAACGAAATTTATAGCTTTGCTATTAAAACAAGCTATATTTTTATAAATACGTTTTGAAATCAGCAATAAAATAATTATTAATGGACATCTAAAAATGTTTCAATTTTATCTTACAAAAAATGACATAGTCAGGCATTAAGACGAAAAATTATATTTTCTTGTTTGTCTTATAGAAAAATTAGCTGTAAAAGAATAGACTTATAGCAAAAGTTTAAAAATCAAATAATCAAAATTGCTAAGCAATTTAATTAGATGAAACTTGTCTATAATCACCGCAAATAAATTTTTTATGTAAATTTAAAATGTTTTATGATTTTATTTTCATCCGCTCAAGATAATCAATTGTGCGAATTCTTTTTAATATTGCTAAAATTTTTTTTTAGTGCACCAACTTTTTGCACAAAATATATAATAAAAGTATACTTTAGTGATCAAATGACTTTAGTTTTTTTTTTTCAACAAGCCTAAGCTATATATTTTAGTAAGGCTGGTAAATTTTTTTTTCTGAATGACGACAATGACTTAATATGAATTTTCGTATTTATATGAAAATTCTCGAATTTTAGTTTCTAATACATAATGTTTTTAAATTTCTATTAGAAGAAATCTAAATTTTTCGACAATGATAGAACGATTTCCTTTTCCTTAGTTCCATTATAATTTTCGGCTGATCAGCCTGACTTTTTACTCATCAACTTCCGTTCTCGGCATTAAAAATTTTCTCTATTTTTCCGTCTCTTTGTTATTATTCATTTTCAGACAAATGGAATGGTCTTGAATTATATTATTTTTATAATGGCTTAGTCCCCACAAGTGACTGACTTTCGGTTGGTCTACTTTAAAAAAAACAATGCACTACCACTAAAAATGAATTATCATTTTTTTTTGTTACATTCTTAAACCATAAAAACTTGGTTATAAATCATTTGAGAATGACTCATTCTTAATCAACCATTTTTTCATTTTAAATTAAATGAATTTAAAATTTTGATTTTTATTTGAAATTGCACATTTTCATTATTTCAAATTAAAATTGCATTGGAATTGAAATTGTAAAAGGAACTAAATTTTCCTCGATTTAGGATTCTAAATAATCGAAATTTCGTTTCCGAGATACGCTTTTCAATTTATTTTTTAAAAGAAGTTTTTTCTATAAAATCGATTGGTTCAGAACAAAAAATGACAGACCAAACTAAATTATGGAAATCAGAAAATAATTTCATGTTTTAATGGATAATAATTTGAAAAAAAAATCTTATCTTAATATCCAAAATGATGCTCGAAAATTAATAACTGAATTAATTTGAATTTGAATAAATTTTTACCATTTTATTAAGAAAAAATATTGACGAAATTTTGATTGATTTCAAAGAATGAAGATGTGCTATAAAATATTTTAGATGAGCTCGTATATAATGATAAAATGAGAAATTTTTCTCTTATATCGGATTATTTAGAAAATTTAAAATTTTTTTTAACCCTAAAAAATTTACCCGAAAATTGAATTGTGAATTATTGATCTGTCAAATTTGAATTCAGACTAGAATTTCATTACCCTATTAAAGACAAATTTGCGTCAAATTTATTTGTAAAAATAAAATCAAAATTTACATAAAATTATCGAAATGGATATTCGATTAGTAACTAAGGTTCCTCAAACTATGAAAAACGGACTAATAGCAATGCGTGCATTATATGTCGTCAAAAAAACTACAGTATTCTTGATCGTCTATAGATTATTGTTATTCGGCGATGGACGAATTTTATGGCTTCTAGAATTTGTGAATTTTGAATCTATATTTAAAAACTAAAAGTCCTTTTTGGTTGCTTTGAATCTATATTTGAAATCTTAGAATATATATAGAGCAATTTTTCTCTCTCGGTTTTAGAAATTTTTCTACGAATCAAATTAAACAGAATTTATTTTAAATCATGAAAAATTTGATTAATTTGAAATAAAAGCATTCAGAATTTATAAATTTTGATAAATATCCTAAAATATAAGAAATACGTTTATGTTTGGAATACACATAAAAACGAATCTTTAAATAAAGTTGTTTTTTTAGCACTAACTAATTCCTTTTTATAAAATTTTTAACATTTGCTTTATATTTGAACAAGAAATTTTACCGAAGAAGATATTTAAGTTTACAAAATTGATTTTGGAATATAAATCTCATTAGTCAAGCGGTTTAAAAAAAGAAATTGCAAATCATAGAATAAAAAATATATATGTAAATTTTATTTATATAATGTATCATTAAATGTTGTAAAATTTAAATCCATAAAAAAATTTATTTGCAAATGTTTAAGGTATAAAAATTAAGTCAGATAGTAAATAAAAAAGGCTCCAGGCGAAATTTTAATTATATAAAATATACATTACATTGCATGAATTATCTATATAAATATAAAAAATATAGGTAAGAAAAAAGTCTAGAGTTTTTTTAAATTTAAAAAAAAATTTAGTTATTGAGAAATCTAAACAATTTATAAAAAATTTATTATAGAATTGATTTTCGTAAGTTTATTAGGCTGGTAAGCGATTTTTTGCAAGCATTTGCCTTAGCATGAAATTAAGAATACCTCCATTCAAAAAGAAATTTAGTTCAACATCAGTATCAAACCTACAAATAGCTTGAAAACTTCTACCATCATCAAGCTTAATGAAAGAAAAAAAAAAGAAATAATCAATCGGTAAATAAAAACATCTTTTTTAAAAGGTACACAACAAAAACTTACACTGATTGTAATTAATTGTCTTATACCAATATCGGATGGCAAAGTAATGCTGAATTTTTCGTAACCTGTTAATTTGAGTGTAGTTGAATTTTCACCATCTTTGAATTGAAGTGGTATTATACCCATACCAATTAAATTACTGCGATGAATACGTTCAAATGATTCTGCAAGTACGCATTTAATACCAAGTAATAAAGGACCTTTAGCTGCCCAATCTAGGTATCATCAAATAAAATTTTAAATAATAACTTGTGAATTTGATATTGTTATGAAAATCTACAAACCTCTAGAAGAACCACAACCATAATCTTTTCCAGCAATTATTATAAGCGGAGTGCCATCTTTTTGATATAGTTGAGATGCTTCATAAATAGACATTGTTTCATTCGTTGGCAAATATAAAGTTCTTGGTCCTACTTTATCTAAAAATTTATTCTGCAAGCGAATGTTTGCAAACGTGCCCCTTACCATTACAGCGTCGTTTCCTCTTCTAGAACCATAAGAATTAAAATCTCTTGGCTCAACCCTATTCAAAAAATCATAACAATTATTAATAAATTAATTGAAACATTCGTTAACAGAATCGATAATCATAATAAGCAATGTTTCAATTGTAAAGGGTGTTTGTAGGTGTATTTGTAACTAAAATTCGGGACAAAACGTAAAAAAATATTTATATATATATATGTAGAAAATAACAACGAATGCTTATATTTTGTAATAGTTAGAAAAAAATTATTATGAATAAAATTCAGTTAATGTTCACACAACAAAATTTAATGATCTGTGTCGAATTCTGATTAACAAATGTGCGTGATCGCTTTGATGAAATTGAAAGCATTATAAAATCTAATTTAAAGACATTATACCAGAGACATCATCAGACAATAATTTTTTATATTTAAATTTAGGATATTACATAAAAAAACTTGTCATTTGTGACCATTCAAATAATTTCATGTGCGCTATAAGAATAAATTTAAATAAATATATATATAAATAACGGATATGAAAGAAATGAAAAATTCTAAAAAACCATACTCTTCCACTACATTACCAAGCAAATTACGCTTTCATTAATAGAAATAAAATTGTAAAATCTTATAGTATTTTCATAAGGACACTAAAATATTCAAAAAATAATTAACGTAAATCAAACAAGTTTCGAAAAAGAAAATTTTAATAATCGTACAACATTAGCTTATTTAAAATTTTTTATTGAAAACTAAACCTCGATTTCTATAAAGTATTCAACTAATAATTTTCGATTTAATTCTATAAGATAAAGAAAGAATAAATAAATTCCACTTACCCCCTCATCATCAAATATTTTCCAGCTTCACTAGATCTTGCAATACTACCAGCAGGCGCTAAAAATCACAAAAAAAAATTTCTTAAGTTAATGATTATATTATAGTTTCTTAAAAATAAAATATCTTACATATGTGATCAGTTGTAACACTATCACCCAAGTACAAAAGTACTCGAGCGTCTTTAATAGGTTTTATATCAGATAATTCTTTAGTCATATTATCAAAGAATGGTGGGTTTTTGATATAGTTCGAATTAGGGTTCCATTTATAATGTAAACTTGGCTTAACATTCAATAAATTCCATTTTTCATTGCCAGATTGTATTTTCGAGTAGACCTCTCTAAACATAACAGGTTTAACATATTTTTGTTCAACTTCTTGAATTTCTTCCCTTGATGGCCAAATTTCATGCAACATCACAGGTTGTTTGCTATTTGCATTATAACCAATTGGCTCAGTACTAAAATCGATATCAACCGTACCTAGATGGACAAGAAAAAGTGAGTTCGTAATTTTTCAAAATTGTATTAAAAATTACCAGATAATGCATAAGCCACGACAAGAAGTGGTGATGCAAGATAGTTAGCTTGGGTGTTTGGATGAACACGTCCTTCAAAATTACGATTTCCTGATAAAACACCAACTGCGATGAGATTATTTCGTTCTATGGCTTCTACAACTTCTTCAGGTAAAGGACCAGAATTACCTAAAATCGTATTGAATAGGGAATTTCAAAAATTTGATTCTTTAACTTCAAGATAACAAAATATCTAATTATTATTTTTCTGGTTGAAAAGATTTTTTAGAATTTTCAATATATTTTTGAAGTTGCAAATACATTTCTTATAATTCAAATTACAAATCTAAATTTTTTTCAATCAGTAATTAAAACACTATCTTCAAAGAAATTATTTTTCGTGTCACCATTTTGCTTCTGAAATCAATTTATTCACACTCAACAAGATATGTAATTGAAATTTTCGATTCTTACCGATACATGTGCCACAACCGAAGCCTACAATATCGAAACCTAATTTTTCGAGATAGGGTGTCACACCACTTTCATTCAAATAATAAGTAACAACACCTGACCCAGGGGAAATGGAAGTTTTGATATATGGCGCAACTTCGAGGCCAGCTTCAACCGCTTTCTTAGCTAGAAGGCCAGCCCCTAACATTACAGAGGGATTAGATGTGTTTGTACCTTTAATTTATTAATTTTAAACAATAAGAAAACAAATTGTGAAAACAAATTAAGAAATGTGCTAGAATTGATTGACTCACAAGAAGTAATAGCTGCAATCACAACTGAACCATGTTTCAAAGTATACTTTTTATTATCAAATGTAAATTCAGAACTTAAATTCAATTGTTTCTCAGAAAGATCATAACCTTTAAATGACACTTTATTTCTGAGACAAGCATTAAAATCAGCTTTCATTTCGGAAATTGAAACTCTATCTTGTGGTCTTTTAGGTCCACTTGCTGATGATTTAACAGTTGATAAATCTAATTCAACGACTGTTGTAAATTTTGGATCTTCACTTTCATTCCTGAAATCTCTAAATAATTTGTTTCTTTTCAAATATTCTTCAATATATGCAATCTTATTTTCATCTCTTCCTGTTTGTTTCAAATATTCAAATGACTTTTCATCAACTGGGAAGTAACCTATTGTTGCCTGATTGATCATTTAATCAATAATTTGTCATTCAAATAAAAGAGTAAAAAGTAAAAATTTACCCCGTACTCAGGCGCCATATTTGCAATCGTCGCACGATCTGCAATAGATAATTTACTAACACCGGGCCCGAAAAATTCCACAAACTTTCCCACCACACCGATTGCACGGAGGTGTTTTGTAATTGTTAAGACGATATCAGTGCTTGTTGTAAAATTTGGAGTTTCACCTACTAATTTATAACCAACGACCTGGGGCAAAATCATAGTAATCGCTTGGCCTAACATAACAGCTTCTGCTTCTATGCCACCTACTCCCCAGCCCACAACACCAAGAGAATTAATCATAGTAGTATGCGAATCAGCCCCAACAAGCGAATCAGGATAAACGAGTTTATCTTCATTTACAAATACTACTCGTGCCAAATACTCTAAATTTACTTGGTGTACTATACCCGAATCCGGAGGAACAATTAACATATTTTTAAGGCTTTTAGCCGCCCATTTCAGAAATTCGAATCGTTCTTGATTTCTAATGAATTCCAGATCTTGATTCTTTTGAAGTGCTTTGGCGCCTATCGATTCAACCTTATGAAAGGGACAAGTTTCATGGCGAATTTTCGTTAAATTATGTGGTTGCCAATTTTCTAAATCAACTATTTGTTCATTAGTTTTTTTAGTTTTATTTGCCAAGACAAATTCTTTTTTTTCAAATGCACTTATCGTTTTGGAAATGGATTCTTTTGTTTCGGTTTGCTCATTTAGCATACATTTTCCATATTCTTTGCAATCATGGCATAATTGTGCTTTCTTTTCTTTACTGGTCGATTTGTTTTGTGTTGTTTCATAATTTTTGATTTTTGCATTATCATCTTCTTGTTTCTTTTTAATAACACTTAGTACACTAATTTGAATTGAAAAAGATTAATTAGATAAAAAAGGTCAATATAAATGACTCATAATTACGTTCGGGAGTAGTCAACTTGAACAGAATGGTCAATAACTAAATCTGTTGGACATAACGGATTAATGGACACTGGATCTCCACCTAATTTTTTAAATGCATCACGCATTGATGCAAAATCTACTAATGCAGCGACGCCTGTCAAATCCTGATTTAAAAAATAGAAAATTAAATCAATGCAATAGCGAAAATTTAAAATTAAACAATAAAATGCGGGTTATAGTATATTTAGATATATAGACAAATTAACGAACGCATTCAAATATTAATCAACCTGTAGAATGACTCTGCTGGGTTTAAATGGTATTTCAATGGCATTATACTGCTGTTTTTCCCAGTCTAGTATGGCTTCCACATGAGATGATTTAATTTGAAATTCATCACAACAACGAATCGCAGCTTCAAGTAATATTCGAATCGAGAATGGAAGTTTATCTATAAGAAAATTTAAGTGTAGAGGTGTTTAGAATTTTTTTTTTCGTCTAATATTTACTTATTACCTAAACGATGATCCTTAAGTTCGTTTAAATCGTAATACTTGTACACTTTGTCATCAATAGTGAATGTTCTAATATATTGATCGAATAAATTATCTTTAATAAAAAAATCTAGATGAGTAATTTATCTTATATAGAAACATAAAACATGAAGCAGAATTTTTCATTTCAAAATAATTAAATTGAAGGATAACTTTTTAATTCAAATAATTAGCATAAAAAATAATATGAAAAAATTACTTACTTTTCCCTTTACACATTGTACCTGGATCCAAAAATTTATGAATTAAATTTGATAAAAAATTTGAATCATCAATTAGAATATAAACTCGATAATTGAAATTTATGATTAAATAACTTTAAAACTATGGAATAAGTTTTTAATTAGTTCATCAAGTTGAATGAACGAGTAAATTTTGTTTAATTATTTTTAAGAATTGAAAAAAAAAATTCAGACTATGATTTTTATAATAAAAAATTTGAAAACAACTTTAAAAACTTATCTATCGATTACGATTTATGAAAGTTAATAAATTTAACTTTTTGAAATATTAAGCGTAAAACTAAATAGAACATCGAAAGGACAACACATTAGAAAAAAATTTGAGTTCTAGAAATTTAAAAAAAAATCGCGAAAATGTCACGTAGTCACTGATACTGCTGCCAACTTTTGTCAATTTATGTTAGCGTTTAAAATAATAAATAAATGAAATAAAAAGCGCTTCATTCAAGTCTTTCAAAAATGTTTACTTGACAAAAAAGATATTGATTCTCAATTTTTTTTTCATATTATTTTACTCAAAATTCATCATAGCAAAAACGAAAAGAAATTTGTCAAAAATAGATTAAAATTTAGATTTTATTTACAATTTCATACTGCTATTTATCATAACATTATTTTACAAATGAATCAAAATAGAAAAGTTTGAAAATAAAATAATTAAATTACTATTTTCAATCGAACAATCTTATTTATATTAGATGCGATAACAATTTTCATCATAAATTGAATTATAATTATACTTATTATTAAAGAACAATTTACATTGTGAAAATGATAGTCTTTGTTCGGGATTTAGTTTCCAGCAATTAACAAGTAAATCATAGATATCATCATCTATATTATCTGGTTTAGATTGAATAATTGAAATTTCATTATCAGCTGTAGGTTTATTGGATTGATTGAGATGATCACTTTTAATAGAATTAGATTTTGATTTAAAACTAAGATCCCTGAAACTTTGTACGAAAAGTTCTAAAATTTGCTCATTTGTTAATTGAGGGTATGGCGAAAGTTTGCAAAAATTCCACATTTCCCAAACTGTATTTCCGAACGAGAAGACATCTGATTTATTATCGATTTTTGCATCTGTTAAATTTTCAGGTGCCAACCATCTCAATTGTTGATTTAGATTGAATATATTTCTTTCCTGTTTGTCATCATTGTTTTTGATAGAATTATAATGATTTTTTAATGAGCTCAAATTTTGTGAAATCGAATCATCTAGTAATATTTCCGGCATGATTAGTTTCAAATGAAAAGTGAATTTATTAAATCCTAAATTACGACAACATAGTGTAACATAAGGTAACTTTTTACATTCTAAAAAGTACATCGCATTCGCCAATTGATTTGTGAGATTCAATAATGATTTCGTACTGAAAAAATAAATGAGTTTTTTTATTGTTAACGATCAATTTGAATTAAAAAAAATTCAAAATTTAAAATATTAATACTTAATCGTTTCAGATGAATGTTGCTTTAAAAAATTTGCTAATGATCCATTGCCATATTCGATAAGCAATTCAATGCGATTACTATAAGGTGAATAGTCGGAATAAACAATTCCAAGTAAGCGTGCAAAGTTATTTAATAAATAATATTTCGTATCCTTTAAAAAAGGTTTATTTTTAAGGTTTTGAATTAAATTGAACCAGTTCAAAATCTGTTGTTTATATTCAAGTGAGTAATCATTGTTCGCATCTTGGAAATCGACTTTTTCAATTAACACTAATTTTTTATTTTGCTTGCTACTCAATTCAACTGTAATTTGATCTTCTGGTTTTATTTCGGCTAAACTAATATTACCGAATTTTGATTGACCGATAGATGAATGAATCAATTTTAATTGATTAGGCTGAATTAAATTCAATTTTAATTCGTTAAAAAGAAATGATTTAATGTTGATTATCTGATTTTTTATATTAATTGATTTTGCAGTGTATTGAGCTTTGATATTATTTGTATTTACACTTTTATGAATGCCGACAAGATCAATGTTATTACTTTTAGTTGTTTTTATCGTTGGCAATTTGCTATTATAATTTTCAAATGCATTATTCGATTGTTGAGTACGTTTAAGCGAATTTGTCAGATTATTTAAACTTCCATTCTGATTATAAAGTAAAGTGTTAAGCTTATTGGTGTACAATTTGTTTTGTTTCAATTGGTTTATATCTTTACTACGAGACGATTTTTGGATACAATCTAATTCATTTATCTTATTATAAAAACTTGAATAATTCGATTGATTTATCTCTTCATAATGAGCTAGATTTGGAACCGCATATTCATGATTAGATTCACTTCGAATAAGACTGCTATCATTAGAACTATTGTTTTGATTACTATTATTAATCATTAATGATGAAGAACCAGTGATTGGTGAATTACCGAGTAAATTCAAATTTTCTTTATGCAAAGTACCTGTTTGACTAGAAAGACTAGAAGGTTGCCTAAGATTGAGAAGACTTTGCTCGTTTAAATCATTAATACCGAATTCAACATTCTGTAATTTATGCATTAACTCTAATTTGCTGTTGTTCTGCACTAAAGTAGTCTTAAGTATATTATTGGCTAGTAAATCATTTTTTTTGTTAAATTTTCTGTAAAAAATTAAACTAATCAGTAAAAAAATGCAAAAACAGATAAGAATTACACTTGATACAAATATTGCATTTAAAGTAATTGTTTCATTTTGTGAGATAATATTTGATGTGTCAAATTTATTTTTGAATTGATTGTTTTTGAATTCTGAATTTTCTTTCTTATTAGATTCTTTAATGTTAAAATTATTATTTGATCTTTTTACCGATGACTCATCATTTTCATGAATAAATACATTTTTGATCCAATCAAGTTTTGAGCTGTGAATGCTTGATTTTTTATTGACTTTCAAGCCATCGAATAATTCTAAATCATCAACATTTGCTTGGTAGTTGCGTGGAACTGGTTTTGTTTCAAATGTAATTTCAGAAATAAGCAGATATTTAGCTGCAAATTTCAATACTAATTTTACTTGTTTTCCAACTCGATTTCTTAAATCAATAGTTATATCTCTAGCACTATCATTTTGATGATCAGGTACCATGTGAATTATTATTGGATTTTTAGACCATTGATTGCCTCCAAAACTAAAATAAGCAATTAATTGCTGAAAGTATTCAATATTGACATGAAATAAATTATGGCAGTGCAATGTGACATATGTGAAATTAACAAGTGACTCAAATTCGAATTGAATTTCAATAGAATTATTAGGTGTTGCCTTCCATCCGATCCATTCATAGCCTGCATTTACTTTATAATCACTGAAACCTACTATACCATCTGTTAATTGGCCCAATCCTTTTGTTAAATACTGGTTTGTATGTCTTAATCCATCATATGTATCATCGACTAAATCTCCAAATCTACCACCGAATTCTCCATCTGGTACATCATAACGAATGGGTCGATCTAATTCAAAAAATTTTCAATCGATAAAAATGTTTTATAGATAATAAATTCAATTTATATTCCAGTTTATTTACTTTTATAATTGCATCCATAAAGTTCGAATCGAAGGCAAACCATTCTTAAATATTTGGAGTAGGGAACTAATCTAATTGCGTTCACTCCTACTATAGGCAAATCCAACCAGTTATCTAATTAATAAAGGAAAAAATTAATCTCTTTGACACATTTAATATTATGACTTATATTACCCTTGATTGAAGAAATATCTTGATTTCCTTTTAAAAGCTATTAAAATGTAAGAAAATTTTATTGATATATATTTTTCATGCACGTAATAAATATAACTTTAAGTTTACATGATTGCCTTTTTGATTTTTCCACTTTGTCCAGGTAAGACCACCATCTCTTGAGTATTGAAGATAAAATTCTTCTACGAACTCAACACCGTATCCTTTTCCAAATCGTCCCTGTGTAGCAACACCATTGATTACTTTACGCTCATCGAAGTGTACTTCAATAAATTCTGTTCCTGAATTACTTAATGAAATTTGTTCATTTGGGCACCAGGCGCCGCTAGATATATCTTTGTTCAGCCTATAAAAAAAAAATTAAAATATTAATTCAAAAATATTTTTCAAATTTATCAGTTTGATAACAAATGAATTAGATTTTCAGCATTTTAGAACAATGGATATTTTTATTAAGATTTATTGTGAAAGATTTGAATGTCTCAAACAGCGATTCAAATGAATGTATCAATAATTGATTTTTTTAATAAACAACATAAACTTTTGGTTTTGAATATGTCATCATTGTGATCTTATTTCATATCATAAATTCAATCAAATTTATAAATTATGATCCTCGAAATAAATGAATTCAAAATAATATACTTCTGTTATTTTAATTTTCCTATGATTTGATCATTTGGTCTTTTTTTATTTTAGATCGCTTTCAATAAATTTTAATTAATTATTAATAATAAACAATGTTTATGACAACTTTTAACTAAATTTTTAAAAATGGTATCAAAATTTGTTATGAATTGTCTGTTTACTGATTCTCTGAAATGATTAAAATTTTTAAAGTAAATTTTATTCTTTTTTTTTGTCAAATTAAATGTTTGCAAATCCGAAAAATATCTTACTTATCATTTAGAAAATATTCGAATAAGTATATTTATAAATTTACTAAAAGATACTCGCAATTTTAAGTTGAGGCTTAATCTCAAATCTAATGTTTTTTAGAAACAAAATTTAATAAATTTAAAAATTGCTCAATAAAATTGTGTCTTACAATTTTTTGTTTTTTTTTTTCAATATTTAAAATCACTTTTTTGAAGTAAATAAAATTCCTTCTAAATTAGAAAAATTTAATTTGCAAATAATATATTATTATCACCTTTTTCTAATTACAAAAAAATTTTAAGTTGTTTCAATAATGATTTTAGCTAGTGTATGAAATAAATTTTTTATGAGATATTTTCAGAATGGATTATTCAAAATTTTACAAACATAATAATATGCTATGATTTTAATTATTAACTAAAATTTTCTAAATAACTAAATTCGAAAATTTTTATAAATTTTTTTTTTCACTGAAACTTAAAATCATTAAATTTTATCTGAATAGCAAGAATATTTTTTTAATAAATTGCAGCATATTATAATAAATTGTATTAATGTATTTCCGATTTGGTTAATTTCAAATAAATTGTATTGAAAGGTAATTAAACTGTGAACGTTCAAATTTATCCTAATAAACAATATTCTTTCTTACAATATGATTTTTAAATATATAGATAAAAATAATGAAATTTGTTTACAAAATTTCAAAGAGAAATATTGTCAATCATCTTACCTGGCCATTGATGGCCCGACGCTTCGTATATCATATGATGAAGATGCGTTGATTTGTTTGTCAGTTATTTCACCAGATTCCATTCCCAACGGTAAAGATTTTTTACATAGAGCACTTTTATTATCCAATTCTGCTAATTTTTTTGTCAAATTAAATTCAACGAAAAAAAAAAGAAGGAAAATGCGATAAAATTAGATTAATTTTGACTTAAAAAGTTTAAAATTTTTTGTAGAATTGGTAGTTTTAATAACTTTGCAAATTTTAGCTTTCATGGAAATCTTCCGAGGAAATTTGTACTTATGCATTATAGAGTCAGCAGACAATTTACAAGATTAAGTGCGTCTCAACTATTTTATAAATCTACAATCATAAAAACATATTGTAGCTGTGAATGAATTTTTGTCTTTTATGCTCTAAAATTTAAATTTTTGAAATTTTTTAATACTTAAGTTTTCCAGAAATTTAAATTCAAAATTATTTAATTGGGTAAATCCATCTGCAATGATATTATATAAATTTATTCTATTCAAGAAAATTTGAAATTTTTTAGATTCGTAGATTTTATGATTTTATTAGATTATATTTCAATTTGTATTCAGATCGCATTAATGAACTTAAAAAATTTAATCATGTATTGCGGTGTAACATTAATAATTTTACATCATTATACATAGATAAAAGAATTTTTATTATAATAAATCTGTAGATCAATTTTAGAAACTTTTGTGTTATGTATTTGTAACTAAATTTTTATAAAACATGTTTACGAAAAGCAAATAAGAATTTACATGCTCACTTGAGTTAGAATGAAGTTAGATATAATTTTTAAAATACAATATCCTACCATTGTTTAGTATTATGAACTTCACTATTATGCAACCAACTAATATATATTATACATCTTGTTCAAAGCGATATTTTTAAGCAAAAAATTATAATTCAAATAAGCTGAAAAGATTTCTCCCAAGAAATTATTCTTATCTGATTTTTTTCAAATTAAATTATTAAATATCAAATTAACTATCGTTCTGCAAATGAGTGAAACTAATGATTATATCTATTTATCAGCTAATTTATTTAAATTTGCAACTTAAAATTTTTCAAATTATTCATAAAAAAAGATAAAATTTAAAAATTTTGTGCTTTTTAATGATAAAGTTATCATGAGCAATAAATCATTTATAATGATATATCAAAACTCGAAATATTTTGCGAAATTTTCTAATTTTCAAACATCGATATTTTGAATGATAGGAAACAAAAGTTGGAAGATTCGACAGAATTTCAATTTAAATTTCAATCAAAAAAAAATTGAAAAGGGTTTAGAGAATAAAATTTAATCTTTAAAATATTTCGTAATTCGATACATCTGCAAAATTCGTAATGGATAATTCTCAAAAATAAAAATTTATTAATTTTGAAGAGATCGTTGAAAAATAAGTCAACAGGCAACTTATTGAGTGTTGAATTCAAGTTTAATAAATTAAAGTATATGAAATTGTTTTTTGAACGATTATAATGAATTTATATACAAGAATCGAAGAGAATATACTAGATGACATTTGAATTGGTTATACAAAAACAAAAATTTTTATTATTTACACGATTAGATGATTTGTAAATCAAATTTTTTTTTATAAATGGTATGTATAGTTAACATGAAAAATCAATTAGTCTTAAGGTTAAAAAAAATAATTAAAAAAAATTTGATTCATTCGCGATTGTCCTATTCAAATTTTAATATCAAAGCTTTTTTAACACAATTCACTATATCATGTATGCTTCTGTATATCTGTTTAGTTCAAAGACCTTAAAAATTTTGATTGCACATTGTTGAATGGCTTTTATCTAAATAGCAACTAAAGTTTTAAATTATGTTTGCAGGCTGAACTGACCGGCTGACCTTTTTTTATAGTTGCCCTGAAATTTTTTACTTTTTTCTAGTTCGAATTTTATTGAATACATTTACATGTTCAAGTTTTTTTTTTCCAGAAAACAGTTCAACGACTAAAACTTAGACACTTTGAAGTTTAGAGTAAAATTTTTAATCATTCTGTCATGAAAATCTATGTCATAGGTGTGTTATATTCTGTGTTTTTTTTTGTAGTTTTTCATGGAAAAAGCTTTATCTGATAATTTTTAGTTGATTTCTCATGTAATTTAGAATTTTTAGAAGTCGCCTAAACTTTCGATAGCTAACTTTGTAATTTTCAATAAAGGCTGCTATCAATTTTTTTTGTTTCCAAATCTCCTGAGATTCTGTGTTTGTCTATAGCATTTGAATAGAAAAAATCAAATTTAATTCAGGCAAATAAAATTATTAAAAGACTTTTTTACCGATATCGACCGTGTAGCAAGTTTCTAGCGAATTCTTGCTCGAAAATTTGAGATAAGAATTCAATCTTAATCTGCTATCTAGTTTTAAAATTTTTATTATTTTTATCATTCACTAATTCAATATATAAAATTTTTCGATAAAAAAAACTGTAAAATAATTCATAGACAAATTATTAGTGTCAAGACAAGAAAATAATTTTCTATTACACTAAATTTCACTCTGATTTGAAATCATCATAAAAATTTTAATTAAATATAATTAGATTAAAATTACAAAAAATTTTAAATTTACTTAAATAAAACTGCCATCAAGCAATATTTTACAAATCACAATTCATAATCTAAAAAAATTAGTTCAATTTAGCTATTCACAAGCTAATGTTTTTTATGAAATTTTTCATAATAAAAAATAAAGCAACGATTCAAATTACAACGAATTTTGAATTCAACTTTTAAATTTCAATTTTTATCAAAATTTTTGTGCGAAAAAATTTTTCATACTGTACTCACTTAACTTCAAATGAAAATTTATTGTAACATTTAGATTCTAAGAACTAAAACCAGTGCTTAACTATTCAAAATTTAAAACTATTTTCAATTTTAGTTAAAAAATATTATAAGCGAAAGAATAATTCGGCAAAATTTTCGCAATATTTATATTCGCCTTTCGCCATGATTCTAAAATTTTAGTTTTAGAAATGTCAATGATTTAATTTAAACTTAAAACTGGTGATAAAAATATTTCAAATATATGTGTTGAAAAATATGTATTGAATTTTCAAATTATATACATTGCAACAATATTAGCTAAATTTTCAGAAGATTATTATTCATCGAACAATATTCACTTATTATATAATTTTCATTAGAATTTTTTTATTGCTAAAAAATTATTTTTGAAAAAAAAACAACATTTTTGCAAATTTTTCCTAAAGAACATAGTGTTTCCGCAAATTTGAATTTTAAAAGCTAAACGTAAAGCGTAGTTTCACTTAAAATGACAATGTATCTTCTGAAATTCTCACAGTTAGCTGTTAATCTTTAGGATAAAAAAGAGAAATGTGTGTAAATAAAGAGATTGGTGTACTTTATAACATTGTTCTATAAAAAATTGTTGGATTTATTAGTAATCTACCAGCTAAAACTCATTTTTTATCTGCGATGAAAAAAGACATTTGAAAAAATAAAAGAAAAAAGTATTTTTATTTAAATAAATATGTTCAATTAAGGTATATATACTTCTATATATATTAGGAAAAAATTTTTTTTTCACAATGATAAATGCAAACTTTCTTATAATTCAAGAAATTGTAATTTGAAAAGTAAAACATTATACCACTTAGGACTTTAAATGTTTCTATTACTGAAAACCAATAACTGCTTGATAGGAAATAGAGTTTCACACTTTTTTTTTGAAATTTCAAGCACAAGAGATAAAGCTTCAATTTTTAATAGTTAGTAAGGTCATACAATGACAAAAATGGCCTACAAGCAGCTTTATGCTATGATGAAAAATTTAAAATAAAAATTTTGCGTTAAATTAATTCTTAGAACAATTTAATTATTTCCGTAAACAGAGAATAAATCCATACGAACTGAAATCTCATACTTAAATTTAAAGTGACATAGATAATTTGTACTTGCATTGACTTTTTAAATTAAAGATCTTTAAGATAATTTTTTTTTTCGAAATATGATTTAAATATTAATACTATCGTTGTTCACTTATCGTTCTTTGTTTTGCATCCACAAACCTTTTCATTTTTTATCAAATTGTCTAATGTTCAATAGTATCTGAAAAAAATTGCTTACTAACTAAAATTCATAGATTAGATTTTTGTAGAGTATATTGAAATAATTTGCTACATCTCTTAATATCAGCAAGCAGCTCGCTAATATATAAAAATATACGCCGATTTATATTTTGAGCAATAATTTGAAATATAAATGTGTTAATTATATGTGTACTCATTTATATTTCGATCTGTCAACAGGAAATAATTAAGCATGCTTTTTTTCAATTTAAGCAAATATTCTTAAAAATTAAGTTATTTCCATATTTTTGTTGTATGAATTCATTATAATGAAACTTAGAAACGAATTTTTCGAAAAGATAAATAAATGTGGTGCAATCAATAAACTATTGAGAATCATCTTAATTGAATTTAAGTTATTATTCATTCAAAGTATTATTGTTTCTACTAGTGGTTCAATATCTATTACCGTAAATCCTTTGTCTAGTTTACTTTGAGAATTCTTCACCTCTTTTTGAACTATTTTTTCATAGTAGCATCTTATTTCTTGTTTTGCGCTTTTTTTTATTTTTTTTTACAACTTTATTTTTCTTATAATGGCTCAAATTTTATGTGACCTATCCAATACTTAGATATTAATTTTTCTGAATTGATATCTGCATTAATTAATTTCAAAAATTTTCGATTTTTTTATTGTTCCGAATATATAAAATAAAAACTTATTAAATTTATAATTTCTCCAGATCAGTGTATAACTATATAATTTACTTTATTAATTCATTAAAATAACAAAGGCAAAAATTTCTTTTTTATCAGTGGTGGTTTTTCTTCTAACCAGATTTGATTAATTGCCAATTATAGATTACAATTCTCATTTAATAGTTCAATCATACAGCAATTATACAGAATCTTAGTATTTATTAATTAATTTATTTATTTATTTATAAATTTAATTATTTATCAATTGCTTTGAAACAAGGGTTGTTGAACAAAACAGAAATGTTGAGATATTTAAAGAAGAATGATAAAGATCAAAATATTTTCGTCAAATTTCAATCATTTTAGAAACAAGTGATTTTTTTTTAAATTCACTGATCATCGCAATGGTACGATTTTAAAATTTTATGAATGCTCAATGCATTATTATTTATGACTCTGCATTGGGTAATTTAGAATTCTTGATGTGATATAAATCAATCAATTTATTATAAGGTTAAATACAAATATTTATGATTTATTTGTAAGCATAATCAATTCACACTTGATGTACTATTTGGTGTCTATCGTGATTTATTTTGCGGAATTGAATAAAAAAAAATATATTTATTGTAGCCAGTTCCGATAAAATTTTGATCAATTTATTGAAATTTTATAAGTTCAAAACTAATAGATTGAATGTGACTATTGTCTGAAAATTTATTTTAATTTTTTTAAATTAAATTTCGATCTATTTAATAAACTGAGATTCACCCAAAAAAATAAATGACTTTCTTAAATATATATACAAAGAAGAAAATTTTAATTTTATATATTTTACATTTGAAAAAAAAATAAAAAATTATTTCATTAAAAATAATCAACAAAAAATACCATATCAATTAAAAAATTTTTTTTTTGAGATTATTCGAAATATTTTGAAAAATTGAAAATAAACAATTTAAGTAACTTCAAAGTAGACATTAGAAATTTTATTATAAATAGATTTTAAATATGAAATCACAAGAAATATTATTAAGTTACATTTCTTATAGGATTATAAAAAAGATACACTTTGTTCTCCAATTTTCTGTCATCAAAATTATTGATTCGAATATTTATGAAGAGGTTTCTCATTTGAAAATTTAACATGTCTCACAAAAAAAAGATTCGAATTCTTAAAATTAAACATGCATTTATTGAGAAAAATAAATATTTTAAATTTCAACTCACAAACTATGAAAAAATTATATAAATTTTTCACTATAGTTTCTCAATAATTCGACTAGAATAAAAGCAATTTTATATAATACTTATTCATTGTCTAATATCATCGTAGAACATTCATTTTAAATTACCAATTTGATAGTTTTTAATTAAACAAGTTTAAATTTCGATAATCACATGCGTTGTTCTAAAATAACGATTCCAAAATTATAAAGTATAATAATTGAAAATTTTAGACCAAATAATTTGTAATAATCATAAATTTATTTAGAAAATCATTTATGATTTTATTAAATATCAGTTTAGATAAATAACATTAAAGTTAGGTTCCCTTGAAGGGAGTGAAAACTGAAAAAAATTGAATATTGCTACTAGTTTGAGTACTTTTAGATCCGAATGAATTAAATTATATATTTTGGTTCAAATTGAAATTTTAATTGAGCCAATATTTTTGTCCTTATTTTTCGTAAAATTCGGTTTTGGGATTGCTTTCCATCATGATTGTATGGAATGAAACGTGAAATTAAAAAAAAATTCTATATTTGTTTGTTTTCTTTCCAAACATCATCAACAAATATGTCTGCAAGCTATTTTAGAGATTTCTTTTTCACAGTTCGATTATTAGGGAATTGATTTTCGTGTTTGCAATAAATTTTTTTTAACGGTCTTTTTATTACATAATAAAACACTTAGCAAACTCACAGTGTCACAAGCTTATAAATGTGGTTTGGGGTACATATTAATTCAAAAAATATTTAGCTTAGTTTACGGTCCAAAATATGATTTTAAATTGAAAAAAATATATAGGTGAATTGCCTAAAAAATATGCTTGAATTTGATTCCTAAACAAAATAAGTACCAGGTTATGATACAATGCATCGCTTGTAAAAACTATACTAGGGTTCATTATGCATCAAACGGTTGGGTATCGCTTTTATTTTTATCAACATTACGTAAATACGATTGTAGTCAGAATTAAAAGCGACTAACAAGTGCCTATTCATTTGAATTAAAGCCTATATAAATTAAAGTCTATGATTCATGGAATTCGATGCTGATTCAGAATTTCACAGTTCAATAATCGATAAATTCAGCGAAATTTCCAACTTAGAATGTTTAGAAATCGGAAAATTAGAAATTTTTCAGCGTGAACCATGATGTTTTTTAAAAAAAAAAAAAGATTAATGAAATAATTTAATTAATATTCTTTTATTGGCCTTTAGACCTATTCGATATTTATTATAATTTTTTTCTAAATAATTTTGATGATTTCGTATTATAATTTTGAATCTGAAAAAAACTGATATTTAGATTCATGAATTCCATACAATATTATGAAATTGAAAAATATACATAAATGTGAAGAATATGGCATGCTTACATCAGTCGTTAGCTGAAAAAATTCAATAAAAATGACAAAATAATGCAATATAAAAAATAATTTAGTTTTTGTGATGTATGGTCTTTGCAAACTGTTGAATAATTCGACTTTACAATTGAATTTCGATACTTCATAAACTTGAAATTCGAATCAATTTGTTTATAAGATCAAAACAATAATGCTATTTGAATAAATAACTCAAATTTTTAATGCATAAATTCAGGTGCGAAAAAAATTTTTGATGTATAATTCAATTATTACACAAGATTGTAAGATTGCGAAACTTTAAATAGATTAAAGTCGAAAAATTCTAGATTTATATTTTTTTTTTTTGAAATTGAATGTTTAGTGCGAAAATATTTATTATATATTAAAATTTTTAACTCCAAAATAATTTTTTAATGAATCACACAAATTCAACAATTAATTCATTACTATGTCATCAAACTTTAAAACAATTGAAAAAAAAAAATTAAAAATTATAACTTAAACTTAGTGTAAAAACCGGGAAGCTATTATTTATTTTAATACAAATCATGATAGTATTCTTATATTCTCAAATGAGTTACCTTTTAGTAACTATCGATTTGAATTTAATAATAGTGTATTAAAATCTATAGCTCAAAAAATGATTTAGTCGTAAAAAAAATATATTTTTATACTATAAATAATTATTTTTCGGTATGAAAATAAGATTATCGTTTGAATTCAAATTTTAAAAATTAATCCAATCAAAAAAAATAATGAAAAAATAAAGGTATTCAATAGTTTATCTCTTACGAGTTTAGAGTATAAGTTAAAAAAGGTCATAATTTTGAACATATTTGTTTTATTATCAAGCCAAAATCAGTGTTAAATAAAGAGAAAAAAAATTCATTAGATGCAAGAGGTGCTTCTGGCTTTTTTTAAGTATAAATAATTAAGAACTTTAGTTTACTGATGAATATATTAGAGTCATCAAATATTAAATTTTATTAATATTGAATGAAAATGCACTTAACTTTAAAAATATATTTAAAACATATGATAAAAAAAATAATTACAAAAACAAAAACTAAGAATTATTAAACAAATATTCTAAGTTTTATATATATATTATATATACATATATGATATAAGCGTCTGCGAACAAATAATATCAAAAAAAAAGTGATGCCAGATTGCTGAAAGTCGCGTGCATACTGATAAATTAAATGCAATTTGAAATATTTCCGTTTTTTTTTTCTTTTAATCTTTTCATGTAACTCACATTTTGCTTTTTTTTTCAAGAGAGTTTGTCTTTTCGCCCACAAGATCTGTAAAAGACATGTAAAATAATAGAAAATCACAAATTCAAATTTTTGATGATGAGAATGAGTACAATAAAGATCATCTAGAATCAGAATCAGAATCAGATTTGCTAAATACAAAATGTCTGGTGAATAAAATATTCTTTCAAGGAAATTATTTTTTTAAATGACACAAGAAATTTTCCACCTAAAAAGAATGCACTTTAATATATAATTTAGGCTTATCAATAGTGTTTTTATTGGAAATAATAATTTAGCATTCTTTCCTAAAAGTTGGCATCATTTATGATTTTTCTTCAAATTTTTTCTTATGAAATGCAACAAAACTTGATTAACTTGTTAAGTCTGAATTAAACAAACCAACTAAAAACCAGACTAAATTTCGCAAATTTTTATTTAAGACGCTTTCAAATTAGTCGAATGTTTATTTGCTATCATTTTGGCAAGTATTCTTTGAAACCATCTAATAATTTTTTAAAATTTTTTCTCAAAGTTTATTACTTATCTTGTGATCAAAAAATGTTCGATTCAAAATCAATATTTTATCAAAAATTTTTTATTTAATCTCTGACAATTTTTTTTTATTAATATTCAAAATTCAATGTAATTTTATGTTTATTAATAATTTTTTTTAGAATTTCAAGTTGATTTCTATAAAACTTGTTTCATTGTCATTTCCAGTTATTTTTAATTTTGAAAACACAAGAATTAATAATAATTTTATTAAATTATACATGATTCTCTTCTTTTATAAATAAGTAAAATTCAAATGAAATTTATATCATAGGAATTATAAAAAGAACAATTCAAATAATTATTATGATCCTTACCAAGGAAAATAATTGTCATCAATGAGTAAATCTCTAAAATTATGACTAGAAAATAATTATTACGTTTGCTCACTAAATATTTGCGTAGCCTTTTGAAAAAAATTGTTGAATTCTTTGTAGTTTTTCAATAGAATCAGTTTAAATCTAAAATGTAATATCAAGTTTTATTATTTAGTATTTGCAGGTCGATTATAGTGTTATAATTAAGCTCTCATTGTGATGGTTTATCAATTATTTTTTTTATATGTCGTGATTTGTTTTTACATGAGTTCGAAAAAAACCTTAAGAAAATATTTTATTATAGTCAGAAACAGTTGTTGAGTAATTCGCAGAGTTAAATTTGAAATTCAAAAATTAATTTTTGCTTGTCTACTGATTGTGCTAAGTTTGTAAGCTTATTTAAATCTTTTTTATGAACTAAAATGGGTAAAAATTGGTGATAAGCTTTTGGATTTTTTCAAAAACTACATTATATTCAATACAGTGTGAAATTATTATTTTTTTGAACAAACAAAAAATGTATCGAAAAATGTTTAACAGCTGTTGAACTTTTCACAAAAAATATTCAAAAAAAAGTATTCAAATTAAAAGAGTATCTTTTATTCAAAATCAACTATCAAAAAAAAGCATGAAAAATATATTCACAAAGAAATATTTCTGAAAATTGTTTTAAAATAATTAGTTTGCTTCTATGATATATTGAAAGTTTGACCGAAACTGCTTTTTGGAAGCAAAAGTGTAATTTTTATCAATTTCATGTTCAGACGGCCCATAAATTAGCGATTATAATACAAATTTTGACACTTAATAGATCATATTACATCGTCTTTCCCATAGATTTCGCCAGGAAATAAAAGAGTCTAGTGATATTTCCATCATAATATATAAAGTTTAAAAAGTTTTAAAAAATATCAAGTGCTTCTATTATCTTATTCAATATATATATTTTATTGTCAAACATAAGTATAAAAAAGAAAGTAAAAAATTTTTGGTATTTTTCGAATATTTAAAATGTAAATTAATCCATGGACTACAAGCTAATAATAAATTTCGATAGCAAATGTTTTTTTATAAAAATTTCTCTTTATCACATTAATAGTCATTCACATAAAAATTTTTATAAGGTAGATTCTATAGATATTATTTATGCTTCGTGTTAAGCACATTTATATGAGAAAATAAAAATAAATAAAAAAATAGTGTTCAATTAAATTACAAATAATGTATTTAATTGCGCAAATTTCGAAAAGATTGAACTTTAGATATTAATTAACAATTTTTTTCAGTAAGAATTGAGAGTAGAGACTAAACTCGTCTCGATTCAATAGAAGATTACAAAATAAAAATTTAAACAAAAGGGCAATATACATAAGGTCAATTTAATGAAATAATTTTATTATAGATGAAAATAAAAAAGATGCATAAATTAAACCAAATTAGAATTTTTTTATAAAAGTGAAATGCTTTTTATCAACAAGATTTAGCAATTTACTCTAAAAGTTCACGAATAATTATCGACACAAGAGATTGATGAGAGAATCAAATGACCATAAAGATAGCAAAACTCTTTAGTTTTGAAGTGAAAAAAAATGCATATAAATTCACATTAATAAATGTCACAAATTTTTTTGTCCAATACACTACAATAGTCACAACAATGATTAGTCAGATTTTTATTTTGCTTAAGCATTTCTAGATTTTCATAACATAATTTCAAGATATAAATTCAAGAAATTAATAAAAAGAAATTTTGTCAAATGATGTATATGAAATCAATTTAATAATTCTAAAAATATTTTACACAAAAACATTTTATACTCGTTCAATAAAATAAAAAATTTGTAAAACTTACTTTTTGATCTTTTATAAATAAATTTAACAATATTAGTTATAAAAAAATGAATTGTATCATGTAACATGATTGCAAGTTTTGAATCAAAATTGCCTTTTAATTCACTAAATGTGACTATAGTTAAAATAATGTAAACGAATATATTTGATAACAAACTGACTTTGGAATGCTCAGAATTTTTCAGGTAACTTATAAATCAAAATTGCTTGTGAATCATTCTCAAAAACAAGAAAATTACGATAAGATTGATGATTTTATAAATTCAGTTTTAACACAATAATAGGTGAATATGTTTAGATAGCCATCGTAAACAAAGGTTAGCAATGTTAAATCAATCAATGTTCTCCAAACAAATCATTGCCTAACAATCGGTTGAAGGCAAAAAATAGTTTTTTCATTTTGTTTGTTTGCATTAATCTATTTAGAATAGAGACTCATTTTGTAATTCTAAAATTAGGAACCGAAATTGTAACTAAATTTTTCGACAATGTATTTATGCTTTATATGCTGCATGTCTAAAAATGAGAATTTTACGTTGGTGATTTATATATGATGTTGATTGCTCAAAAGGAATTTTTGTTTATTGATTTTTATTCATATATCAAAAAAATTATAATCCATAGACATCATTCTTTAATAACAAATTTTCTTTTTCTTTTTTTTTTGATTATCTTTACAATCTATCAACCTGTTTCATGAATCTTTTTAAAAAATTATTTTAAAAAGATTTTGAATTCGAAACATTAAAACCTTCAAATTTCCATTGAATTATTTAATAGAAAGGAAATATTTTCAAATACATAGCTTTTTTGACTTGATCGAATAAATTTTATTTTCTGACAAAGTTTTAATTTGTTGTATATTAAGTTGATCGATTCTGTGAAAAAAAGTAAGCATTTAAACTTTCGAAATTCAAGCTTAAATTTTTTTTTTGAAATTTCTAAAAAAGTTACCTTTTTCATGTCGTACAAATATGAAACGCTTGAATGAGGATAACTTAAATCTGAAAAATTCAATATTTAAATTTTAAGGTCCTAGTATTAAAAGAGATCTTTTTGAAGTTTAAAACCATATATATATACAATCGGATAAAAAATTTATGTACAGAGATTTCATTAGGAGATGATGCGTAACCTGTTTTTTTTCCCATAAAATTTTTGCGGATTTTATTTTATTTTATAAATTTGAACTTAGTGCTTAAAATTCAACAGTTCGAAAATTTATTTGCACAAATTTTCTTAGCGATTTGATTTCTGAGAATTTATTTCAAAAAAACGCATTTAGTGGATAGGTATTTTTATAAAAACTACACAATTTTACGACTAGCATGCGGTGACTAGTAACTGGACTTGAAATTTTAGGCAAGCAGTTTGTCTTACAATTGACACACAGCTAATAGAAAGTCGTTTTATATTCAATATGTTTGAATCATATTAATTCAGTACAAGCACGTTCGCAACAAACAATGTGTGCCTTTTTTCCTAATTTTATGATATGGTAGTTTAATTTGAAATGGCATTGGCAATCTGCAAATGAATAAAGCATGTTTTTTAGACTCATTAAATGATATTAATGTTCTAACACAATTCTTAAAGGCATTATTATGTACAATAATTTTATTTTCTTCAACATTATATCCATTAAAATTTTCTGTGTCTTGATCTTTTGACCAGTTCATTTATCATAAGTCTCTGATTAGTACCTTAGACATGCTAATTGTCGGTCCTAACAATTTGAAAAATATGCAAGTTATTTATAAGAATTTTTCTCCAATACCCAATGTAATAATATAAAAAATTAGCTAATATATCACCTAATGATTTTTATATTCTATCTAATGAAAATTTATTTTAAAACGAAAATAAAATAAAAAGATTAAATAATTAGCTTTGGATTTGAAAAATTAACAGTAATTTTTACAAAAGATTTTTCAAGCGAAATATATTCATAAAATTATTGGAAAATATGTTAAAAAATTCAATAAAATTTAACTAGAACATTACCAATAAAAACTGACTATTGATGGAGTTTGATAATTTTAATTGTTTTCGTTTTTCTTTTTGTTATTTAATACGGGTAAATTTATCAGGGAGTCTTGATCTAAAAAAAATTTTGACCTCTAAAAAGATTCACAAAAATAATTTGGCTTCAATTCACAATACACATACATAAAATGTTAAAATATAATACAAAATTCAAGTGCATTGAAATAGCATGAATAAATGCTTCAAATTTATAAATAGAAAAAAGTAAATTTTTTCTTTACTCTAGATAATTTCCGATTAAAAGAATGGCGGCAAACCGAAAATTTTTCATAAATGTTTTAGCACTTGTTTTATTTTTATTCAGATTATTACATATTATTTTTTTAGCTATCTATAAAAACAAAGATAATACCAATAATACGCGATTGCAAAAAATTAATAATAAGATAACCAGTAATATATAGAAGTGGCCATTTTTTCTTTTACGAAATAACTTATTTCTATTATTGATCGAGATAAGTTTTCTTGTGTTGTTATTTATATGAAATGAACCATAATTTAACACATAAGACCGATTTTTCGTCATTAGTACGAACGTATCGTGTTCATAGTCAAATATGAATTCCGCCTTTTCATTCCATTAAAAGTAAGCGTTAGATTGATTTTTATACTATGTTACAAATTTTCAAATTTACTTCATAAACAATTGATGAAATAGCTCAATTTCAATAATTTTCTTTATTTTATGATATAAATATTTCTTAAAAATGTAGATTGTACTACGTATTTTTAAAAACATCCCATTTCGTTCTTTTTAAGGTATAGAAATTTTGTTATCTAATTTTTTGAGTTTCATATCACTATTTTGAATAATCGAAATTTTCAAATAATTGATCTTTCAAAAAAGATAAGACAAAAGTTTTTCTGAAAAATTTTCACCCACTTGAAATTCTGTTCAAGAAATCAATTTTATTCACACTACTTTTATTTTTAAATCATTTTATTTTTTAAATTTGAAATTTTGAGAATTTTTGTACCATTTTTCACTAATTTCAAAATTGGTTTTACCTAAATCTTTTTTAAATTTGATGATATAATAAATAATTTACTTTTATTCTAGTATATATCTTTTAATTTATTTGAATTTTCGATTTTTTGATGTCAACTAATCATGTCCATCAATGAAATTTCAAAACTTCTTCATCAAGTAAAAAAATCAAATGCTTTCCGGGCTAAAAAACTACTGAAATTTATATATTGCCATTTGTCAAGTTTAATAACAATGAAGAAATATTCTAAAAATATAATTGTTCAACACCTAATTAGATAG